>JAVQJG010267328.1:0-12049 GCA_036024015.1 Craterocephalus amniculus
TGTGTTGCAGATGTTATTTGTGTTCTGTGTCTAAGAGGAATTAAAAGCTGGGAAGCGTGCTGCCGCCGGGCGAAGCAGCAGGGCCACTTTGATGCCCCCCCTGCGCCACCTAGCGTAACAGCACACACCCCACGGCCCTACCTGTGTATGTAATGAAGAGTGGGGGAGGGGAGGTGTTTTTCCAACACAGAAACACTCACTTGTTTCCCTTTTATGCTGAAGCTCTGATTGCTAAATGTTAAACAGTGGTATGGGTGTTTAACTCATGTGTTGACTCAGTGAGGATAGCAAGGCAAGTGAATTTAGAATTTTGACTGGCAGTGTGTTCTTTGCGAAAATAAGTGTTTTTCTACCTGAAAAGATATACTTAATGCAGAGAATTGTGTGTAGTGTTTTGAAAGAAGTGTGTTTTAGAACGCCAAACTGAGTATAAAGCAGGAATTGTGTTTATGGTTTAGTGGAACTTGTTAAGGGATGTGGTACCTGAGTTACATGTTGTGGTCACTTTGTCTCAGGTACCAGAAAATGTGTGTTAACAATCATGAAAAACATATATGTAACGTAGACATAATATGAACTGTGTTCATACGTGTTTCAGGCGTTTATAACTTTTTAACTATAGATTGGAAATTTTGCTTATTTCCAGATTTATAACTAAGTTATAACTATAACCTCTGTTATGTAGCCAAGATCGGGCCTCGCTAATAAAGCCGAACTAGTGATTACACTGCTAGATGATACACGTTGATAAAATCTAAATATGATGGATTTATTTACGATAGAGCCTGTAATGTTTTATTGAACTACAGGAAGTGGGCGGTGATCAGGAGTCCTTCCGGTTTTTCCACTTAAGAAAGATCTGTAAAAACACTTTTCCTCCATATTTCAAACATCCTACAGCAGGAGTGTTCGTTACTCAGTTGCCTAAGTAAATGATTTAGGGAGAGAAAAAGTAATCATGTTGGTTCATTTTAGATATTCGCCCGCACCATCAGCAGCCATTTAGGAGAGGAGAAAAACACCCAGCTGTGATAGAGCAGAAAGATATAATTTTAAACCAAACATTGCTTCATAAGTTTTGCTAATTATGACTGTAACGTGTGTTTAATGTCGGCTACTTTATGGCTACTTTATGGGGGCAACATCTGCTCAGGTTGTCTCCTGCACCATATGAAGTTTACTGACAGACCGAAGGAGCATGCAAAGCCTGGAGGGATGATGGAATCGGGATGATGTAATCGAGATTCCCGGCCAACAGGAAGACGAGGCACCAGATTAAGAGCATGTTCGATGTCACCCTGCGATTCTTCACCCAGAAAAGTGGAAGAAAATGATCTCTGATGATGCATGGGACTTTCAACTGTCCCGCTTTCTTCTTATGGAGGTGAAATTATAACAGGAGAATAAATAATCCTTTTAATTGCTTGATCCGAATCATCTGATTGGCCTGTGTTAATAATTATAATAGGCTAATAAAATATTTCAGAACCATAAAAGTCCCGAAGACAAGATGACAGAGCCCCACAATAAATAATCAGCCCTAATGGCTCAGGATTTTATAAGGTATAAGTGAATATCCCTGCATTACGCCGGAAACACGTTGATCAGTTCAAATAATGTATACGTTGATATGTACATATACAGAAATGTTGGCATAAAACGTATTACTGCTTTCAGGGTCAACGTTATTATCATGCGTATTTTTGCTGCGCAGAAATGTTAATTAGAGACGTTCTTCTTTGGCGACTGGGTTGGTTTTATACAGGCTAGGTTTTTGATGAATACTGAAACTGCTTGAGTTGGAATTCTCCCTGACGAGGGAGATGGCGAACCACCCTTGAGCGTGCTACTACACACCTGATACAGAAGAGGAGAAGGAAGTCACTTTCTTTTCCAAAGGAGGAAACTCATTCTTCTGTTTCATCTGGTGGTATGACCTGTGACTTAGCTTGACATTTCCTGTTTTATTTTGAAATCACTGACCTCCCTGTCGTTTCAGGTGTCTTGTCTTCCTCATCCTTGTGTGCTCCTCCCTTCTGGTGATTACCTGCTCTGCCATAATGTGCTCCACATGTGTTTCGTTGTCTCCCCTGCTCCTGTGTATTTAGTGTCTGTGTCTCCCTGCACTCCATGCCAGTTTGTCTTGTGCCAACACTTGACTTACCAGCCCTTTTGATAACTTGATCTCCAGTCTTTTGGCTTTTTGAACCTCAGCCTGTTTTTGACCTTGACTCAGCCTCACCCCTTGTACCTCAGCCCTGTGGATTCCTGGCTTCCAACCTCTGTTTGTCTGACTACTCCTCAGCACAGCCCTTGCATTGTTACCTCAGTTTTGGAAAATAAATCGTTCTTTTTTTGGAACTCAGTCCTGCCTCCTCACTGCACTTGTGTCCGCAGCTCCATATCCTGACAAGTTCATTCTCCAGAGACAATTCATAAACAGTTTTAAAGAACTGGAGTTGTTTATTGCTTTAGCTTTGTTTATATGATTCAGCTGTTGTAGTGAATGCAAGCATGCAAATCTGATGTAGATACTCTACTAAGCACTGCATTCATGTATTAATAGATTTTCCAGAACTGTTAATACAGTTGTTAAGTGCACCTTGTGGCTCTGGATCTTGTATCAGCTGATTTTCATCTTCAGCCCCTCCTACTGAGCCTAGCAATTAACTGGATCAGTGTATTATTTTATTTCTGTTAATCTTTACAAGGGTATACAATCAGAAGAGCTTTAAAATCTACATAATGCACAAACATTAAATTATACATACACAATTTTTTACCTTTAAACCTCACACATGCCATACTTTGATGTTCAAAAGGGCTTCTATACTGACAAATCTCCGGCTATGCACAGACAATACAGCATTTACACACAAATCAGTTTACAGGCACTCGAGAGGTTTTGAGACTTTTTAATACTTTTGGTAGCCTCACAGCTCAAGCACAGTTTCAAATGCACAGTATATCTATGTGCATTTGAAAACACATTTGCAAGTACTCCCAGTCACGCACAAAACTGTTTTACAAAGCACATGCTACACATACAAGTAACCAAGGTTAAATATAAATTAGTTTACATAGTTTAAAAACCATGGTGCTGATCTATGACGAGGGCAACCTGCTGCGCTATTTCAACATTTGCTACGCAGTTTTGCTCCAGTTATTTTTCCACGGTTAGCAGCTGATCTACTATGATGACATCTGTTATCAATTGTGTGCGCAAACAGCTGTATTTAAATGAGGATTTAGGGCGCTGTTTGCTTTGTCATAGAAATATTCAGAGACCAAGGAAACCGCAAACGGAAAATGAATTTTGATCCATAATGCTGAGCTCAAGAAAAAAATCTAAGTGTCACCAGAATCGCTGCAATATGGAAGAATAACTGTAAAAAGTTAATGCAGTTTGAAAAACCAGAAGAACAGCGGATGAAGTTAAGAGGAAGAGATAAGAAGGAGAACCAAAGAAAAAATTGCTCGTAATCTAAAATCTGCAAATAAGGCCGGCAGGGGCCGTCAGAAGAGATTAATCTGACCAATATATTGGATTAGGTCCATTTTACTTTCTGCAAGGAGCAGATAACTGGTGTGTCGGGGTCTGCAGTCGTTACCCACGGGGTAACGCCTCATGTGTGGCACATCACTGAGGGCCAGACACTCAGGCCATTGCTGCGCACACATGGCAGCTGGTTAGTGTGGCTGGGCAGATAATGGGCATTAATGCAAGAGAAGTGGACGAAGGCGGTCAGGTGATAGTGAGGGATGTCCATGCCAGCGGCTCCAGAGTGCAGCAGCAGGTCTTGCAGGGGACGGAGTGGGTGAGCACTGTGCGTAATTGTTATAAATAAAAAATGGTCTCATGCTCCATCCCGTGATGTTTTTTTCATCCCATGACTGTCGTTTGTTGCTCAACAACAAACGACAGTCTGGGCAACCTTCTATGAGCTATGCAAAAGTGTGCTGCCGAAATCGGCTTTTTTAGAACGCCGACAATGCACTCCAACATGTTTCTTGTGCGCATGAGAGCCGCATTATAATGGCGTTCCCCTGCAGTTGCTGGGTTGTGCAAAGGTATCATTAGGAAGGGCTGCAGGAGGTATGCGCCATTATCACATATGTCCATGTGAGCAATGTACAAGGGAAAATCATTATATTCACTAGCTGCTTTTGGGTAAGTGAATATGCTGAGACATGGTGAATGTGGAGATCCACATTCACAATGTCTCAGCTTTGAAGAAATGACACTGTTCCTCAAAATGAACGAATTGTGTACGGACCGGACTACATTTGTAATGGTTCCCTTTGTGTCGCACATACAGTAACTTGTACATTCATAGAATGTGTGTGCATCTGGTTCCTATAAATATGCTCTCTATCTGAAGGAGGGACAAGTTGCACATGAGTTGCACATTTTTAGCTTTTAAACTCATCCAGCAATTCTAATATTGCAATGCTGGATCAGCTCCACAATCCTTTCCTCTGGTATTCCAAACTACAAACATTCCAAATACAATAGAAAAAATGCATTCTCTCATTTGCCTTTCATGGTGTCTGTGCCTCCTCCTTAAAATTATTACTGCAGACATTGTGCGTACTGTTGTGTCAGTTAGCACCTGCTTTTCAGACTTGCTATTTGTAGTGCAAGAATAACCACTGCAAACTTGTTGCGTCTTCATAGATCACACTGCGGGTGCAAAACTGATTTATTTGCATAGTCTCCTCCGAACAATATGCACTTTCTAGCAGGAGCGCCCATTATCCATATTTATCATCAGCAGAAACGCAAAGTGGAGAGCGGCGCAGTTTAGCCAGGATAACAGGTGCAATCCTCTGTATGCGGCTTTGATAGATCAGCTGCAGACGATTCTAGCGTGCGCAAACCACTTTGCATATGTTTTAGTACACATGTTTTAATACCCATTTAGTACCCAGCTGATGGAAATAAGTCAATGGATGCTTCCCGTTATGATTTGCAGGAAACAGCTGAAAGTCTGATCGTGATCTAACAAAAACGTGGCTCAGTCTTTCTGCATCACCACATATTTATGCCTCTCTGCTAAATGGTGGGACAGGCTCAAGTCCCCCACGACCCTGAACTGGCCTAAGCAGTATAGAAAATGAAGGATGAATGAATGAATCACATATAAGGTTTCAGTTTGTGACTCACACTGATTCCACGTCAAGTTTCACAAATTCTGTTTCTACTCGTCTTCCTGATGTTAGGGGTGGACATGACTATTCATTCACGTGTAAGGACTCAGAGTCTTTACACGGACACTTAATGCTGGTCTTAAAAGTGAACGAAGCCAAACCTGCTGGTATGATTTATGGAAATGAAAAATGAATTAAATGTGTGTGTCTGTGTTTGCCCTGAGGCCTCTCTCTTTGTTTGGCCTGTTGAGGTTTGCGCACCTCACAGCAACACACAAACAAACAGCAGCTCCTCTCTCTGTCCGGCTGCATTGCTGAGAGTTGCTTGGCACCACAGCGGGGGCGGGACTCACCACCACCCTCTCTCTGCCGTGTTCAGTATTTCAGACGATCCAACAGGGATTGGAGCTAATTACCTCGCCAACGATCCCTGTGCCGAGCTGACCTGCACCGACAGGAGAGGCAGCATTAACATGCCATGATGCAAATGAAATGTGTCCCTGTGCCTCTCTGCAGCTCAGCTTATCAAAAAATGATGACCCACGGCTAATGATCAGCGAGTGGGGCCCTCGCCGGGGGAAGAGCTATTGTTCTGTTGGAGGTTTTTACATTAAAGATGGATGTCAGAGAGGAGCGTGTAGGAGGAGAAGGAGGAGGAAGAGGAGGAAACAGCTGAGTTGACTCTGGTTCTGACCTCCTAAATCTTCACCTCAGGTGTTTTTCAGCTGCTTTTTTTATCCTGCGGCGTCCCAACTCCATTCTGTCCACCCAAGTAATGCAAGACAAGTATGTGGCTGCAGGGCTCATCGGCACTGGTGTCCAATTGGGACATGACCTGTTCACCGCCTGCCCGACTCCGTAATCACATCATCACACCAGAGCAAGTCATTAACATGCGCCCTCAGCTGCTGCTTCAGGACGGGGCCTGACGTGTTGTATGAGGGAGGAAAAGCGGTGGTAAACTCTGTAGTGTCACAGGGCAAAATGTGCCGCTGCTCACGAGCAGCTAAACAAAGAGCAGCACCATACAAAATGAGGAGTGTCTCCGTGGCAACAGAGGCCCCATCTGTTCCTTGCTAATGACCTCTTACTACTAATACACCGTTTTAATTAAACCAGCGCACACACGCACACCTGAGAGTGCCTCCAGTTCCTTTCACTGGTTTCCAGTCTGATCTGAAGTCAGCTCAAAAACTTGCTTGAACATTAGACGTAAAATAATCTTCAGACAGGTGGTCACAAGTGGTCATGTGACATCTGCTGACTAAAAGCAAAATATAAGCAGATCAGATGCAGCTATTTGGGTCAGAAACACCCCGTCTCCACATTCATTAAAGCACAGTAGAAACGTCATCATGGTTTACAGACGTCTGATGATGTCTTTATATCAACAACAACCTGAACCAGAGATCAAATTTGAGACCTTTTCCCCTCCCATAAGAATGGCTTCTTGACTGCCACCCTTCCCTGGAAACCATTTCTGATGAGGCTTCGGCCACTAGATCAACTGAAGGTCGAGATCAATCTTTCTGTTCTATTGTCATTTTATGTCGCTTCCTGTGTTTGTTTTTTCCATTTAGTAAACCAACTGGCTCTCCCCTTTATGTAAAGAATGAATAAACTTATAAAAATAAACATAGAAATAAAAAACAAACAAAGAAGAACCCCACATATTTAGTTCCTCATTTATTCATTTTTGGTAATGGCACTTTTGGTCCTCAGTATGGTCGGCCTCTGAAACAGTCAACACTGAGTTGACTTGCAGACTTTCAGATGATTGAGACTACAGCAGCGGAGTTTCTAACTGATTGATCTGACTGAAGATAATATGGTAACCAGCAACTAACCAGTAATCAAAGATTAAAGATTCATGAAGTTGAAAGTTTTCACTGAAATAAACAAAACTGAGAAAGTTTCAGTTAGAGAGATGTTCACAGTTACAGGACAGAGATAGAGAGAGAGTTGGTTTGGAGGAGTCTGGGTTATAAAGGTTAGCTACTGGGATTTAATCCTGAACGACTTCAGACTTTAAAGAGATAAAAAAATGAAAGACGTAAGCACATGTTATAATCATCAAGTGTTAAGACCCGTTTAACCTTTTGACCTTAAAACTCTGCTTTCCTGACTCGTTTGATAGCACAGTGATAATTTTTATGTGCATTTCTGGAGCCGTTCGCCCCAGCAGCGAGCGCTTTGCCAGTGAGAAACCACACTATAGAAATTTTTGTATCCGGGACACCTGCTGAGTTTTGCGTTGTGCATGCTAGCAAATGTAAACAAATCGGCTGTTTCAGCAAAGAAATGTTTGAAGACATTACCGAAAGAAGAGAGGAAACTAAGGAGAGCCAAAGAAGAGCAAGAGATGAGACAAGAGTCGAGAAAAGACATTTTTTTACTGTCTGGAGAGGCTCAGTACAGGTAGGTGCAAGATGGATGCTGGATTAGTCGTTGATAGGGGCTTCTGAGAAAATCATATGTATTTTATTTTATACTGTAATATATATAAGTTGAATAGTGTCTCTCTAAACTTGAAGATATATATTATGTTTTAGTGAAAGGAGGATGAATTTGGAAATGTCTTCATGTGAAATTATATCATTTTATATTCATTTAAAAGGAGATTGTGGTTTCACAGTTACAGGTTTTTCATGTTACTTTACATTATACATGTAAATGTGCGGCCTATTTCTGTAATCATATTGGTATTTCCCCTTCAAGTGGTGTTTTTCAGGCCGGAGGACTTCATTCTGTGTAGGAGCTGCAATCAAACCCCATTTGACACAGATAGTGCATTCAGACTGACACCACACAGGTTCTGGTTTTGGCTCTGTTCTGGAGTCTCAGAACCTGTGAAACACCAGTTTAACCAGGATGAAAATGGGAACACTTTACTCTGAAGTAAACAGAAACACCTTGGAGATTTTTTCCTGATAGTTGATGGTTTCATCAGGCAGGTTATACTGGTAAAATCTATGATTTCCCAAAATAAAAAACACCAATGAACAACACCAATATATTGAAGGATTATTCAGGCAGTTTTTTTTACTTTGAAACTTTTCATGTAAAGCAGCAATTTGTTGTTCAAGTTGGGAATTGATGATGTCATGGTTTGTAAAGAAGAATCACTATATTTTGGTTCCAGTTGAGAACCATCTTCTTAGTACCAAACTGTGTGCAACACTGTTCAAATATTTAATATTTCATGCTTATTTATTGGCTCCAGGTTTATTATTTTCCATGGTTAAATTTAGCATTTATTTTCTAAATTCACATTGTGTTGTATTTCCAGTTCTGTTTGTTTTTTCAAATTTTTTTCTGTTTATTTTCCACAGTAAGATTTTATGTTTAGTTTCCACAATATGATTTTGTGTCTATTTTCCTGTTTCATGCCACTTGTATATTCCAGTCTGTTTATTCTGTTTATTTTCCTCAATCCAAACAAAGTTCCTGATATTAGCCCTGGCTAGGGTGAGAGGCTCAAGCTTGTTCCACCTGTGTATGCACGGGTTCTCTCCAGGTGCTCCAACCTCCGCCCACAGTCAGGAGACATGCATGTCAATGAGACGGTCACTCTTAATCCTTCCTGCTTGCAAATGCTTGTTTGTGTCTCTGTGATGGTCTGGGGACCTGTCCAGGGTGTTTCCTGTATCTTACTTTATGAGCTGCTGGGACAGACTCCAGCTGCCAACCACCCTGCAGTGGAATAAGTAGGTATAGAAAAACGGATGGATCTTCAACAGTCAGACTCCATGTTTTACACAACTGGGACAAAATTGTGAATCTGCAACTCTCCGTACGTTTGCTGATTAACTGGCTTCTGATTGGTTGCTTCCCTCAGACTTGCAATTGGCAAACTCTCTGGACATTTGGAGACTTTGTGGTGCATTCAGGGAACAAACAACAGAGTTAAATGTTTCTGTAACACGACATTGTCTCCTTGACCCAGAGCCGGCGGACATCTCCTCCCTCCTCACCAGGCTCCCACCTCTGGGCCAGTCTGGGTCTTCGGGGCCTCTCAGACCTTGACTGACTGATTAATGGACTGGACGGCAGTCAGCTGGTGAGATTAGAGGAACGCCGCCTCCTCGTCTGGGGACGCCGCTGCAAAGAAAAACATCCAGCAGTCCTGTGCCAGCCCCAACCCCCCCACCTACCCTGGAATCTTAGACATTGGGGAAATTAATGCTGGGATACAGGAGGGGGAGGCAAACTGCTTGCCAAGTCATCTGAGATCTTCCTCCTCCTCTCTTCCTTTTTCGATTTTGTTTGTGCCTGCTGTCGATTCCCTGGCCGGAGTTTTTCGGCTCTGCATCAAATCCCTGCCGTCCTCACGGATTCTCCAGATCTCATTACAGTCAATGAGGCTGCAAAGACTTTCAGATCAAAGTGAAAGAGTTGAGCGGCTAAAGGAGGCAGGATGCTCTCTTAATGGAGGGAGGGGGCTCCTGTTTGCCAGAACCATCCAGGAGCAGTCTAAAAAACACTAGCAAACTTTAAAGGAGTCACTTTTATTACTCAGCTTAGAGCTCCGGACAGTTCAGTCTGAACCACAGAGGGAAGAACTCCCCGAAAAGATTTTTGGAAGATAAAAAAAAAACTGTACTGTAGTGGTTTGTTTTCCCCGTCAAATAACAGAAAAAAATTCAAAAGTAAACACGGAACATCATCAAAGAAGGATGATTTCTAACCTCTAGAAATCAACACTTTCTAAGGTCAGAGTGATTGTTGGTTCTTTCTGTTTTTGTCAAATTACACAATTTATACAGCACTAATAATTATAGATTCTTTTTTTTTTTTAAATAACAGAGACAAAAGACAAGAAACAGATTAGAAATAATCTAAAAATTAGACGAAATTTTTGTTAAAATAAATCCCACAAAACAAAAAACAAGGAACCCACAAACGTATCTCTCCATTGCCTTGAACGGCTGCATAATGCACTAGTCAAACATTATGTATTCATAAATATAAATGAAAAAAATCAGACCTCTCTGAGACCTGCAGGCCTACAATAACCTTGACCAAACACGGCGAATAGTACCAAATGGCTGGAGATGTAACAGTAAATCTGGTTTAACTTAGCTTCAACAGTGAACACATTTTAAAAAAGCATTTATAGTAATCTATTTTACTCTTTTTTGTTTCCCTGACAGTAAGTTGGTTTAGGTTCAGGACATTGTGACTCCACACCATTTAGACTTTTCTCCACTGAGATATTTGTCCTGCCAGAGGATCTGAGAACTCCTTTCACTGCTGTGCAGAAACAACAAACCTTTGAGTTCTACATAAACAGCCGCCTAACATGCATACAGTCACAGCTCCATGTCCGACATAAATCCTCAGGGTTTCAAGCTTTAACATATTCATTACCTTCAGCCCGCAGCTCATTTCCAAGTCAACGGCGCTCAGCAGCGATGATGCTCGGCACCCAATGTCCGGGGCAGGACTCCCCGGGCCTGAGCGTGAATAAATTGACCGGGTCGCAGAGAAGTGTGTTGGAATGAGGGCGAGGCGATGTCGGGCGGAGATCCCTGAACCCTCCCTGTGATCCACTGTGCGCCGCTGGCTCTGATTTATGTGGCTGCTCAGACGAAGGTTTTATTTACTGCTGCGTTTAGGACTCTTTGTATTCAAATCAGTCTGACTATGAATCAGCTCATTCCCACTGTTGACTGATTTAGTTTTAATCCCTGAAATGTTTATTAAATTGTGGTTTAATAAACATTTAACCCTTAGGCCTCTATCCTGGCCATTTGTGGCCACCTCACTTTCTTTTTCTAAACCATTTTTGCTGTGCTAATGCTAATGGAATAAAATACACCAAGGGTGTAGATTTTTTAAGGATGTTTAATATTTTAACTTTACCTCCTGAAATATTTCAATAATTGACAGTCTACATCAAATTGTACCCCTCAGCTCTATCGTGGCCATTTCTGGCCAATTTAAACTCATGTAAACTGCATCTTTTTACTCCTTGTTATTTATGGTTTTAAATTACACAATTTGGGTCAAACCGCTTTTATTCTAAACTCAGCACTTGAAAGTTGTAGTTTTGACTGTGTTTTACCAGATTTTGTCTTTTATTGATTTCTTAGCAAGGCAGCACTTTTGTGCTATATTCGTAGTCTCTAATAGTCCCAATGTTATGGCTCGCTGTGTCCCAATGGAGTGAATTAATCACCCAATTTTTACATGAATGTGATCATAAGGATGTCAGCTCATGACTTGTGCATGAAATACTGTAAATGCTTCCTGTGAGAGAAATTGAAAATTTTATATATATTTCCAAGACAGTGGCAAATGGCATTATACTGAAGCTCATTTCTGGGTTGCAGTAAATTTCGGTTGATGCAGACAGTTGAGCTTTAACTTTCCCTTGCCTACTAAACTTTGATGCACACATCAAAACTACTTCTAACTTTGTGATCTAATGAAAAAAAAGTCACAATACAATTTCTAGATCAAAGATGGCACTGCAAGGTAAACAAAAACAAACTCTCGCACTGTTAGTAAATCATTCCTGGAGTTTATGCAGGTGCAGTCAGTACCAATGCTATAAAACTAAGCCACAGTTTCCAAATCATTTTTTCTCTGGCTAGATGGCAAGAAGGTCTTATTCCCCGCAGGAAGCATGAATATCAGGCTCACCTGTCCAGGACGCTTCTGTGAGGATAAGTTGCCAGCATTTCGCACAGTTTTTGTGTGAGGGAAAAATGGGTGGGGCGCCTCCCCCTCTTGTTCAGTCCATGTGTGTGCAGGCACAAATGCAAGCACACATGCATACACAAATATACACCATTTGTGAAAAAAATACATTTTGGTTGCATCCATCCATTCTCTGTACGGCTTAATCCAATTGGGTCGCGGATGGGCTGAAGCCTATCCCAGCTATTTACAG
>JAVQJG010267336.1:0-12273 GCA_036024015.1 Craterocephalus amniculus
TGGACTGCAGCAGTTTTTCCTCAGCCTCCTGTCTTCCTCTCAGCAGCCTCTGCAGGTGGAGGATCTCCCTCTGGTAAGACGCTGTCCTCCCCTCCGCCGCCTCCTCCAACGCTGCCAGCTGGGTGGACGCCTGCCTCCGGTACACCTGCACACACACATCCAAACACACACAGAGGAATGAGATGTGGAGCGTTGCTATGAAGGAGGCGGATTTACATGAAGGACAGCACAGCAGAAACAAGTGGAGTGGAGCAGGGGGAGTCAGACACTCTAGGACAAGGTGAGGAACAACAACACACACACAGTCTGCACATGTTTTTATTAAAATAAAAAGAAAAGGCGGCTGCGTGTGCAACAGTACTTTTACTGCAAGCAGTGTTTGGCTGCAGGGCGAGAGCTTGTTTGTGTAAAAATATAACGGCGTTAGTTGTTTCTTTTGTTTGTTTTTACATCTGAGGCGTTGTGTATCCACATCAGCAGCTGCTGAAATGCTGACAGCTCATAACTCCTGCTGGTACTGTAGCACACACAGTCTAACAAGTGGAAAACGTTTTTTGTGACACACACTAGTTGATGCAGAGTCATGAAAACGAAGCAAAAGTTTTAAAAAAAAGGGTAGGAAATAAATGCAGACGTACATAAAGACGCAGAGAGGGGAGATGCTCGCTGTGTTTGCTGTTCTGGTTCAGCTGTTTGGTGAGGTCTGAATGAGGACAGACGGTGTGCGCGCCAGCCTTCATTCAGCCTGTGTGTGTGTGTTCAGGGCTTTATCACTCTGCCTGCTTGGTAAAGCGTAAAACAAACAGGTTGCTCTGACTCTTCCACTTCACATGATAATAGATCACTGATTCGGTGGCTCGCCGGGGTTTCAGCTGTGGCTTATTTCTTCTGGTCAGTAATGAATTTGAAGCTTATTTAGCTTTCTAAGAGACTGTACGTCTAAACTAAATAATTCCTGTTCTTTTCTTTACTTTTGAGCCAGTGATAACACAACCGAATCAGCAAACTGCTGTCATTCACAAAAACATACTGCCCCCCCACCTGATCTGCCTTTTATACACAGAAAGCGTCAGGACAAAATAAATGTGAAATACACTCTGGAGAAAATTTATTTCTTTAGAGCAACATCGAAAAAACAAGAAAAGAGGAAATGTAGAGAATAAGATTGAGATAAATAACTTCACTCATTTTAATTAGTCTGCTCTGTTCTGAATATAAGGGCCCTTTATGTTTGCCATTTACAAATTAATAGTCACTAGATTCTTTAGTGAAATTATTCACTGTGGAGGGAGAAATATGGATCTTTCTAGGCTAAATTTAAAGCTGCACATGTTAACTTTGGCACCCTCTAACAATTCCGCATCCATCTTGCATCCCATCTCTTCTCTGAGCTCTCTGCACTCGGTTAAAGTCAGTCGATGTTGACTCTTGTCCTTTCTCTTTCTTTTCCTTGCTTCCTGCGGTAATGTGCTCTTGGGTTACTTTGCTGAATCAGGAACAGTGTGAGCGTGTTGATATCCGGTTGCTAACGTGTGACTTGCTGCTGTAAAGCAAACGGCAGCTCTAACGTGGTGATCCCGGCTGGAAAGAGAAGTTTCTCAGCCCCAGGATGCAACAACGGCTCCAGGAATGTCCACGATGAATGTCTGTGTCATCAAATCGGGACAGAAACAGAGTTGTAATGCCAGAGGGTTATCCCAGAGGGTTATCCCTTCTAACCATCTTCTACCCATCTTTGCTTCTCAAAGACACAAAGAATTGTTGCTTTTTTTTCACCTAATCCTGATTAAACCCACTAATTTACATCACATGCTCAGAAAAACATCCTATTATTTTCTTACATTTAATGACAAACCATGAAAATTCTCGGGTTAATTCAGTTTGTTAACAGAAATAAGTCCAGGTTTATGCATGGATGAATGCAGTTAGCGCTTTATGTTTTGCTTGGCATTTTATCTTTTAGATCAAACATTTTCCGTCTCTGATTTGGCAGATGTATTTCAATACTGAAAAACTGTTATTTCATCGAACCCCAGCAAATGGTGAGACAAACAAATCAAAAGAAATTAGAAAATTCATTAATTTAAATAAATGATAAAAAAAACAAAACACAAACATATTTTAGAATAATATTGAAGACAAAATAATGTTGAGGGTAAGTCCCCACAGAAATTAAACAATCTCTATGATTATTAAGATTAATTTTCAGTTTTTAACTGATCATTTAATTTATACCAGATTCATTGGCCCTTTATTACCATTCGATCTGTCTTCTAAATCTTGGTATCCATTGGGGGAAGAAGAGAAGTATTAGATTGTGTACAACAGGGTTTTAAGCAAATTTTTTTTCCATAAAGTGATGCAAAAGGTCTCAGAAACGGTATGTTTGGCTTTGTGGGCTTAAAGCTTATTTCTCTAATATTTCTCATAGAATTAAACAATGTATTCAACACAAACCTTTCACACTTCAGAATATATATTAATTTTAGGCTTTTTACTCCCTTCGCCAATGTCACGACTAACCCTGAGATCTCTCAGACTACAGAAGTAATTAACCTGCATGCCATCATTGATGGCAACATGCAGACGCTCTGACAACAATCAGATTAGATTATAATCAGATATACTTTTATCAACCTGTAAGCTGCGTCGCAGAGAAGAAGACCAATGTGCATTTTACAGCACGTTCTTCAACTAAGAGGCAGCAAGTTTGTTTGCAAACATTTTGCTTCTCCAAGCTGAAAAGCATCTTATCACACACAGACCGCATAGCGACATTTCACATTCTGTCACGACTATTCTTCTTCACTGCGGGCCACAAATCCTGATGTTTTTTACTGCGTGAGACATTTAAACTCTGCTCTGATGTCTTACTGACATTTGCATCTTTTCATACCTGTTTGTCGTATTTCTCTCAAAGGAAGCGTTTGCAAGGCTATAGTGACAAGTATTTTTCAAGCATCATTAGTCCAGAGTTTGTCACCGTTTCACAGCTTGTATTTTTCACTCAATCAACTGCATCGTAGACTTAATAACAACGTGCTGCGCCACACAAGCTGCTGTGCTTTAATAAAGATTTGCATGAGTGAGGCCGAAACCTGTACGCAGTGTTTCACCGAGACAGATGACATGCAAACTGTGAGCAGAAAATGTCAATAAAGTCGCAGTTAATGCATCTGACTGATTAACTGTCTGAAATGGCTTCTAAGCAAGGAGAGAGCGCAACTCTATGTCCAGGCCTGTGTGAGGGATTTTGGTGTACACGCAAGCACAACGAGGCAAAAATAACAATGAAGGAACAGCTAATAGTGAAACGGGATATGCAGCCTAAAACAAGGATAACATTGCAAAGAAATGCATCAAAATCAGATAAAATACATAATAAAAAAAAAAATAAGGAGAGCATCCTTCAGTATGTGCTGCTTTAATGCAGGCATGCCCACTTAAAGCTGCAGAAGTTATCGCTGTCTACGGAAGAACATCAGTGTGGTTATCAATAAGATCCTGTATGCGATCAGCCACCGTCCAGAGTAAAGGTCTGTAACAGTGAGATTCTGCTTTGCTCTTCATCAACTTCTAAAAATCACCATAACAAAAACGGCAACAACAATGAGAAATAACACCCAAAATATATTACCAAGGCTCCCATTATCACCAAACACACTTGGTACCACTAAAGCAACTTAATGGTGTAATCATCTAAAAAGGTTTCGGTTGTAATCATATATATTTGCTTTGGTTTATCACGAAAAATACAACCCCATTTCCAAAAACCTCTGATGGATGTAGTTAGTGGTTTAGTATTGTGTTGCTGAAACCTGCAAGATCTTCCCTGAAAGAGACGTTGCCTGCATGGGAGTAGATGTTGGCCATCTTAAAGACGCTGATGCAAAGCTTACTGTCCCCTGATAATAAGCCGGTTAGTCTGCAAGACATGCCGTCCATGGTTTCCAAGCAGAATTTCTGATTCCAGGAGAGTTTTCCACAGTGCCTCAGACCATTTGAGCTTTGGACCAGAGAACACAGCAGCATTTAGGAACCTGTTCCTATATGGCTTCTTCTTTGCATGATGGAGCTTAAACCTGCATTTGTGGTTTTCAGAGTAAACTGTGTTCACAGACTGTGGTGTCTGGACGTCTTCCTGAGCCCATGCTGGGACTTCCTGGAGGCAATCGTGTCTGTTTTTAATGTAGTGTTGCCTGAGGACTTGAAGATCTCCAGCATCCAGTTCCGAACTTTGTCCTATGCGCACAGGGATTCCCTCTGCATCTCTGAATCTTTCGATATTATACACTAAAGATGATGAGGTCTTAAAAGTCATCGCAGTTTTACGTTCTGGAACATTTTTCTTTAATTGTTTAAACATAGTTTTGGCACTTTCTGAATCTGTGCACAGACTTTGCCTCTATGAAATGCTCCTTTTATGCTTCCTGACTTATACCAATTAACCTAATTAGGTTACACCAGTAGCACTTGAAGCCTTTTGTTGCCCCCATTTAAACTTTTAAAAGATGTGTTTCTGCATCATATTTTCTAGGAAATGGTAAAATGTCTTAGTTTCAGTATCTGATATGTTATCTTTGTTTGATTTGAAAAAACACCACATTCGGTCTTGCATGTCACAGCTTTCCAATAACTTTGGTTGTATGCAAAGTTCAACACAGGTACTAAAAGAGTTTTTATCTCAAGCCAACTACATGACCTCTGATAGATAAAAAAAACCCCACATATATTCAAGTCATGCTCAACAAAACCTGAAAACTGCGGGATGTCGACTTTGCTTCAGCAGGAGACTTGTTGGCAGCAAATATTAACATGAATCTTAGGCAGCTGCCTAGTAAAGGGCCAGAGTCTGGAATATGGCCTTTCTCCCTTCCCACATGTTAATTCCCTGCTGTACGCAGTAGTAATGGATGGAACTATTGTGGAACTATAATGAGGGAATCAAAATGTCTCCAGCCACAAAAGGAGGTGGGAGAAGCAGCCCAAGCAATGACATTTAGTCTCAACAAGCTGGGCTGAGCGACGCAAAACCGATCTACCACCCCTACCCCACTCCTCCCAGCAGCAGCCCGGGGGATGCTGACCTTCCACACGGAGCAGCATCGACTAATACTATCACACTGAGCCATAACAGTCCACAAATTATGAATAATTCCTCACACAGAAGCCCGATAAGATTAGATGTATGGCAGTCAGTCACTATCAAACTAAGATTTAAGCCCAGATGGTGGGATGTGTTGTTTTGACTGCAACGTTGCTGCAGAGCCAGCTGATTACGGGGCAGTCAGACATGTCAGAGAGGAGATGCTCGCTTAGCGGTCGAAGAAACGCCACAGTGGTCACATGACGCACATGGTGCAGAGTCCTGAAAATGAGATTCGATTAGCCATCAGTCCTCGCTTTGTTTCTGTTAATTCCAAGTTTGCAGTGAACTAACATGTTACTCCAAGATAAGAGAGATAAAAGGTTTTAATACCCGTAGAGCAGCAGCCATTAGAGACGTCTGCTGCATTTACCTTTAAAACGACTGGATCAGCGTTTCACCTTTCATTCTGCAGATTGAACAGTTACCCGGCGTTTTTGTTTGTCTGTTTACAAGGCCAGCTGGAGACGATCCTTCGGGTGTTACAGCTTCACAAAGCCGACCATGTGCTGCCTTTTGCTGACGTATGGTTTGTGCTGCAGCCGGCAGCAGAGCGGAGCCGTAGCGTAAACACCCTCCTCTCCCATCATCCACCAACCTGCTGAAATTTTAACCAACAACCTCAGCGAGATCAGGTCTTTTGGTTTAAAAATCTCTTTTACTGCTTTCACTCCTTGCAGAAATAATTATGTTGCGCTTCATTTCACGTCAGTTCAAGTTTGAGACTTTTCAGACCCCAGAAGCTGAAACCCCAAACGGACGTATAATGAAGCAAAAGGAAAACACAGGAAGTGAATGGATGCCGCTGGTTTGCTCGCTTTAGGCAAGCCGTGGAGAAAAATGTTTTAAGTAGGATAATAAGGTAAATACCAGTGCATTTTTACATAGTACTGGGTCACTTCCAGTAGCAGACTATTACAGTATTTGGGATTTTTCAGCAGCCTGAGGCTGGTGCAGAACATCAGTGTTTATGTTTTCTTGCTGTCAGGGGTTTAGCCACTGAACATTAGAAAATAAAAATTATGCACGGCCTCTCACTGGAGCCTACAGTCAATTTCTGGCCAGCTTTAAGGTGTGAATATATAAAAACTGTGAGGCGCTATGGGGTATTAAAAAAAAAAGTCATTATGAAAACAAGATGAGAAAAAACACTGAGCTGAAAAAACTGATGCAAACAATTGAATAATTTTGTCTTTTGTTGCTGCTGCATGTCCGAATTGAGGCCCGTTGGTCATTTCTAAGGATCTTCTACATGTCAACGCTCTGATTTCTGCAGGGCCACGTCAAAATGCTGTTTCTGTTTTCATATAATTACTTTTGACCTTTTTGGATGGATGCAGCATTTCATGTCTTGTTTCAACCTTCCCAATGTGCCATACTGTAAGCTTTAAGAGAGTAGCCCTGCTTTATGCCTGAAAAACATCTGCAAAGCAGAACAAATCCCACCTCCAGCCTCAGTGTGGGGATGTGCTCCTGACACAGCTGCACAGTTTTCAGAAAATGTGTCCTTACCACACTATCAACACATACTGAATACTGTACAGACTTTTTGACTGGAAGTAAGACGAATGTGACTGAATTAAGAAAGGACTGTTTTCCAACCGGAGGGAGCTCTGCTTTTGTTCATGTCTAATAACAAACCAGTGTGCACAAAAATGTAAAATTACCAGAATATTCTGGCTGGGACACCAGAAAAACACTGCAAAGTCAACGGGGAAAGAAAAACGAATCAAACAATGACAGTAAAATTATGTTACAAGAGTACTGTTATTCATAGCACATTTTGTTTTGTTTTAGCTTTTTAATGCTTCAATGGAAGATGTTAGCATGTAAAATAACAAATCATCTACAAATATGAAAATGTGAAAATATAGAAGTTTGTCTTAAAATAACTAAAGTTTGCCATTATCAATCAGTTGTATGATACCATTTTATTGAAGATTGTTGTATTTAGTCAGTTTGCAATGTAATACAATGTAAAATATACTGTTTTAATCCCAATATACTGTTTTGAAACTCTTCAAACTAATTCATTTCTACATCTTATAATATACTGCTACCGTACAACTAATACTAAATTGAGTTAAACTATAATAAATCTGAAGACGTTTTTTAATATTTATGACAATATTGTATAACAGGGGGCTTTCTGTGCAGAGTTTGGATGTTCTCCCCGTGCATGGGTGCTCTAGCTTCCTCCCACAGTCCAAAGACATGCATTCTGGTCCCTCTAAATTCTCCCTGTGACTGAGCATGAGCGTGATTGGTTGTCTGTCTCTTTGGATGGACTGACAACCTGTCCAAGGTGTACCTTGCCTCTCACCTGCTAATTGCTGGGATAGGCTCCAGTTTCCCTGCAACATTGAACTGGAATAAGTGGTATAGGAAATAGATGGAAATATTATTATATTCCGTGCAGAATGAGGCCCTCATTAAAACACTCTACATCTGCACTGCATATTAATATATTTGGTAATATATTGTAATATTGGGCAAAAACATTTAATGATATCTTTTATCTTTCTAACATTAAGCAGCCTTCATTCTTGTGTTAACATTAACGCTAATTTTTGCCTCATATTACTTTAACATTGGTCATGTCTCAAAGGAGGTAGAAAAGGATGGTCGAGGGCATTGATCGACAATTTCCTATCCGACAGAGCCCAGTTCAAGCCCATTCTGACGTCTGCCGTCTTTGTCCCTGCAACCCCTTTACATGATGCAGCTGTAGATGTAAGACCTTTATCTTCCTTCTGCCAGTATAATGATGTACATATGTAGGCACAATAACAATGTCATTATTTTTCACATTTCTAACCTGCACTCGTGCAGCACAGAGCTGCCGGCAGGCTGGACATTAGTTACAGCAGGTCCTGCTGCTCAGAAAAGTCACATCATTTGTGTGTTCTACATTTTTATGAGGACATAACAGGGCGCACCGTTATGGTATGGCTGCTCTGATTAGGGCAGAGGTTTCTGCAGAGGTTTCTGCGCTTGAGCTGGAGAAAACCTCAAAAACCCCCTTTAAAGCACACTCATAGCACACTTTAGCAATTTGGGGGAAATAAATAAAAAAGAAAATAAACGAAAGAACAGAAAGGGGACATGCAGACACCACACACCGAGTCTCCTGCCGGTAAATCAATAGTGTTCGGTCAAGAATGTCGTTCCATTCAAACCATCACTGGTTTTTACAACCAGTGATGAACGTAGAGTTCGCAACTATGACTGTGTACAACAGCACAGAATAACAAAGAACTTAAAGTTATTCATTTATATTTAATTATAGAAATAACATTTTTATTTTGAATTGGTCCTCATAATATTACTTTGCATCCACTACTGGAATATTAATTCATTCCTCTGCCTGACCTTTCATTTACCTTTTATGCAGGTAAGAGCAGCTCTGTCAGGGTAGCTGCAGCTTTGCTGTGTTTCCTGCGTTACACAGTAGGGAGCTTTAAGAATTGGACTAAAACCCAGACAAAAACCACAGTGACTGTGATAAAATACGGTTTGGCAAATGTCAAATATTGTTTGTGACAAATGTATAATTTAAGATCCACACATCTATCTTTTCCCAGCAGATAAATGGAGGGAATTCCTGACTATCAGCTTGATTGTATCTTAAAAATCAATTTGCAGACTGCTGAGTATAGAGAGCACAGCTGACTGTGTGTTCAGATAAATGCGAAAATCCATCAGATTTAGCATTTTATACTGGTTTAAAGAAGCTAACCATACCAAAAGCTCCTAACAACAGAACACCAGTATTCATTGTGTGTTTTAAAGATCAAATTCCTAATTTTAGCTTTCTAAACATTTAATAATCCCTGGTCTAAGGATGCCTTAACCCTTTAACTTTCACACTAAAAAAGCAAGAGAGAAATGTTTATTTGCTTTTTCTCTTTGCTTTTGCACAAGAAAAATATGAATAAATGTTTTTTAGCAAAAAGTTGAGATAAAAGTTAATAATTAAGTAGTGAAATGGTGAAAATTTAAAACAGCAATAGGATAAAAATGTCATTGGGCATTACATACAAGTTTTTCCATCTGTTTATAACCTTGTAACTGTAGCAGCAGCACTATGCGACTTTCTCATCTAACAAATATGAGTTGTTTGGATGGTACAGTGACATCAAAAATGCACATTGTTAGAGCTCTGCAGCTACTCCAGGATGAGAAACCACACTTCACAACTATTTTATTCTGGGGTTTATATCAGCATTTTATTTTATTTGCTAGCATCACATGCTAGCAACTGGATATCAACACATTGGATGTTTTAAACAGCAAAAAAATCCAAGAGGAAGAGAAAGAAAATAAGGGAGAAAGAGAGCTAGGGTTAAGACAAGAGTCAGTGTCAAACTAACTTTTACTGGCTGGAGAGAACTCAGAGTAAAGGTAAGACGCTAAATTAGCAGTCGTGTGGATGTGCCAAAGTTAAGATGTTCAGCTTCATGTCTGAATTTCAAGCACTTATATTACTTGAATTGAGGCCAAAAGTGCACAAACTTTCCAAAAGAGGTTGAATCATTATGCAAATATCTAATATAAACAGAATGGAACAAATTTAAAATAAATAACAATGAACATTTCCAAACATTTTTTTGTCCTTTATGATAAAAAGATTATTATATGAATGAATGCAGGGATTCCTTTGCTGCTGTTTCTTAGGCCAGTCATATTCACATTCGGCTACTTTCTGTTTCTACATTGAATTTTTGGAAACTGGAAGGAAAGCCCGGCCAACAGCAGCATAAACATAATCCTTTGGATCGATTCACAGACGACATTGTGACAGAAAAGGTCAACGCTATCATTAACAATGCACACTGAAGGAAGGTGAGGAGGGGGGCCAGGAACAGATAAACAATGGGGATGGGGAGCTCTGTGCCAAGCATAAAGAAGAATCACACACAGACCCATGTATGCAGAGTATAGAGGCTTTTTTCATGATATGTAATGTTCAGCATTGCTGTTTGCCCAAATGTCCTGGGATGTAAATTCTGCATGTATGATGCAACCGATTCATTTTCCTTCTATTTCCAAATATAGCAGCAAACTTCAGAAACCATGTGTGAATATGAGGCTGCGTGAAGTAGTTTAATAACTTCTCACCAGCACACACCAGCACCGTGCTGGTCATCAGCTCCTTCAGCATATAAACCACCAGCTTTCCTTTTTAACTCTCTTCCCAAGTTTGGCTTCCTCCCCCATTACATCTGCTCAGTGTTTGGGATTTGTCTTCAGGGCTCCGTACCACTGCAGCATTTTCAGTTTTTAAAAACTCAAAGTTTATATTCTTCATCGGCTTGCCTCCATAGACACAATCTGTGTTTGAGTCTTTTTGTACACAAACCATGACAGAGGTGATTTATGGTGTTGTATATTCAAAAGACAGATGTTTAAAGGAGAAAATGTAGTGATGGCCTGGTTATTTTATAAACAGTTTAACACTGTGAGGTGGCTTAATGGAGGTCCGTTGCATGTTGACTGTAAACTAAGACGAGTCTGGCAAAGCTTCAGTTATGAATACTGACAGTAAGTACGGTGGTGGAAATGTGCCACGAAGGTAGCGTTGAGCCGAGGATAAACAATGAAGATGAGCTGGTGTAAACAAAGCTGGTGATGGTTTAATGCTTCTGTTTTAGCAGATAATGCATTGTTGGGCCTTAAATGAGACACCGATCTTTCTCTTGGATTGGTGGATGTTTACATTGTTTGCATGGCAGTTTAATAAATGGCTGCATATCGCAGAAGGAGGAGCAACATTTAATTGCCTTGGTCTTAAAGGAGAGCCCTGAGCAATTCTGCCCAAGGGATTGATCAAGCAGCTTCATCTTTCTGACAGGTTTCAGAAGGATTTTTTTTTATGCAGCAGACCTGTTGCTGAAATATTCAGCAGTCAGCAAGTCAAAGAGAGGCCTGCTGGGTGTTTGCCAATGCAGCATTCACCTATTCAATCTATATTTCATGGTCCTGAATGAATGGATGACTGGCTTTTCTTTAAATAGCATCTCTACGGTGGGAGGGAGACTCAGTAATGCCCAAATAAAATGCAAAGTTAGAGGCAACAAGAGGAATGGAGTCACTGCAAATGTGGCTAATGAAAGCTCTCTTCTGAGGTTTTTCTCAAACCTTTTCAAATTTGCTTTTAATTTATTATCTCTGCTACCTCCTGGTTGGGAAGCTCACCTTACTGACTGACATATTTGGAGAATACATTACAAAGTCTTAAAAGAAATGAATAATGGAAGAGGTGCTGATTAGAGTGATTGCACAAGTTATCCATGTCCAGTCTCTGTAGTGGCTGATAAACACATCTTCACACTGCAAACAGCTGCAAATGATCTCATGCATGCACTGAGTCTGGGTAGTATCTGAGAGAGTTGATTGCTGGAAATTTGAAGGGCTGAACCAGACTGTCTACGTATGCGTCTATGAATAAAAACTGCAGGTACTCATTTCACATCATGGCTTCATCATATTTTAACCAAAATAATAAAGCAATAAACACACAATCATCTCATTAATGCTAAACATTTTGCAGGCTGCAAAAAATAAAAGTGTGGGCTGGAGAACCCTTAAGTGCAGTTATCACATGATTTGTGGTGCCTCTTAAGGCCTGCCCTTAAAGACCTATATGTTGAGCCAGCTGATAATCTTGAATGCTGAGAAAGCTGAAAGATGTGTCGCTGCAGCTGTAATACAGTCCCAGCCTTACATGGAAGCGGCATTACTGTGGCACAAATCCCACAACCTTGAAAAGCCCAGAAAGTTTAAAAAGCTTATTCTTGTATGAAGCCATGGCTCTCCCACACCAAACGGCAGCACCATGGGCTCTCTCCCACGCTCCTTTTGCTTAGAGCGTGGCAGAGAGCTTCAAAATGTGGTCTGCTTGAGACTGTACATGAGATTTCATACCTTAAAGTGCCATAAAGGAATACATCTTCATGTATGCTCACTGCCATGTGTCTAAAAGTGGTAATGCATCAGCTGGCACAACAGTTCTTTATTTCCTGTAATGCAATTAAAAAACATGAAATGTCATACATTGTGTATTCATTACAAATCAACTGAAATATTGCAAGCCTTTTATTGTTTCAATGTCTCTGATTATGGCC
>JAVQJG010267348.1:0-66011 GCA_036024015.1 Craterocephalus amniculus
GGAGCGCCTCGGGATCCCCCCGGATGAGCTGGCTGATGTGGCCGTGGAGAGGGAAGTCTGGGCTTCCCTGCTTAGGCTGCTGCCCCCGCGACCCGACCCCGGATAAGCGGAAGAGGACGGTACGGACGAATACTAATAATATAATAATAATTTCAGCAACAAATTTATAAAGCATACAAAAATATCCAACAGAAATTAAATACCATTGTGTTATGAGTTTAACATTTCATAGGCTAGCCAATGCTATATCATGAGCTAACTAATGCTATTTCACAAGCTAGCTAACATTACATGATCTGCCTAGCAGCTAATGATGTCATGATGTGTAGATTAACCATCAACTGTAGACTGCAGTCAATTTAATGGGTTAAGTTATTTAATAACAAAAATCTAAGAAACATTATTAAGATTATTTCTTTAATAACAGTAACAGAAAACATCAGGTAACAATAATCTGGTTTCTGGATGTTTTGGGTTTTAACTTGCTTGTTTCACTTGATTCCTAACTGTAATGGTTTCTACTAGTCTTTTTTTTTAATGCAGTGCCTCCTGGCAAACAAAAATTAAATGATTTTCAAATACTTGCATATCTGCCATTATCATTTAAAACTCACTAAAGGTAAAACTTATTGGAAAAGGGAGTTGTAAAGAAGGAAAGCCTGAGGCCGGAGGGAGGAACAGAGACAGCTACAGCAGATGATAAGAAGCAGACGATGGACTAAGCAGGGAAACCTATGTAAGACACTCGCTGTGTGTCCTTGGTCACTCATGATCTAATTAACGTGGCCTTTGTGCAACCTGTGTAACCAAGCAACATTGCAATTATCTGTTAACAGAACCGCCTCCTGTGTTTAACACGCATGCACTTCCCTTTTTCTCTTTTCCTTGGAGCTGTTTCATCCTTTTCCACCTCCACCGTCATTTGTAAACATGTGGAAAATCTTGACACTCATTCAATTCATTCAGATTTATTTTTCTCACGAAATGTCAAAGATGAATAGTGCAGAATGAACTGCTGGAGGGCCCTCTTTCCTCTTTTATGAAAAAGATGTAAGGATTCTCCTCACTGTACGGGAAAGAAAACCAGCAATATTATAACTACTGTGCATAAATTATCATTTTTTTATGAGAGGAAAAGGGTAAGCTTAATGTAATACCCTGGAAATGTTGAAATTAATTGCACCATCCAATCCAGCAGCCATGGGAGGCCTCCGGCACTGAATATTCCACATGTTTCCCTCCACCTCCTCCTCTGTCTTTTCATAAACAGCACGGAGAAAACACACACAGAGTCAGAACAGAAATCCTCACCCGGCTCGGACAGAGATAGCACTCCTCGCTCTGGGGCATCTTTAATGATCTCCTCCTCCTCCAACTGGTACGAGTCGAAGCTGTAGCTCTGTACCACCCCGCTCTCTCTTCCCTCTCTCCAGCCCTCCCTCCCTGCATCCCTCCATCCAGCTCTTCCTCCATCCCTCCACACATCCCTTTCCTCAGGGGTCTGAGCTGGCGTGGGCCTGCGGCGCTCTGCGCCCACCGAGCCCATCTTTGCGCTTGAAGAATGTACGCAGACAAATGCTTTTCTTGATCAGATGAGCTACACACTCTTGGGAGCGCGCATGTTAACCACAATCCTGGCGTCACGCCCTGGAAGGGATGCAGGAGACCTTCAGATGACGGAGGATCTGCAGGAGGAAACAACAGGGAAGAGAATTAAAATGTAATTTTACAAAAACAGAGAGATGGAGGCACAAACAGTCTCACTGAAAATAAATCCAGTCAAGGTGATACTCCCACAAAGAAACTGAGTTTGCTGTGTGTGTGTTATGTACGTTGCTGTGTGAGAGGCATATTCAATAAGAGAGACACTGTGACAAAGGATGCATAGCAGAAAGCTGACAAGGTGAGAGGAGATGCAGCTCACTGAGCAGAGAGCACGAGGCATACAGGAGGAGGAAGCAGAAAAGGAGATCAGTTTCTCTCTTCGTTAGAGTCATTTATCAAGCAAACATACTCAGTCTTTTTTTTTTTTTTTACCTGTCTTGTCCAGTATCGTTGCAAGCAGAATGATTGTCTGGCTGCTGTTTGGTGCCTACTCAGACATACTCAGTCTTAACTGGTTCCAGTTTCTTGACTGTGAGAATTTACTTGTTTTTCTACAACAGTGTTTCACATTAAGTGAGTGTTTTTGGGTTTTGGACTGCCAGTCAGACTAAACAAGCTTCCTGATGACATTGTTTCTGGCAGGAAAACGAGTTGAATTGGTCAGTCACTCATTCATTCACTCGTTCGTACTGACCAAGATGCAGCACTGCCAGTAACACAGCTTTTCCATAAAGCCACTAAACTGGAGGTTCTTGAAATGGTATCCCTTAAAAAACACAATAACCACCTGATCTTTTTAGTCATTAATACTAACACTGCTATAGCATTCAATCCTTTGGTTTGTTACTAGTTAAAGCAAGATACCAACTGTTTGCCAGTCTGCAGGTTGAACGCTGATAATAGTTTCCAGCTGCCTTAAACAAATTTAATTCTTGATTAATTTAGAGATCATTCTTCAATTTTTTTCCAATAATATAATTTAAAACATTTAAAATACAGAATTTATGGTGAAATGATTCAAATAAACACAGTATATACTTCAATGCTAATGAATTTTCAGCTCTATCATGTGCTAAAAACTATTTAAGTTTAATATAAAGCCCTGTCATCATAACAGCAAAAACATCGGCTCAGCATGTTTTCATTGACTCCAGTCAACAATAAGCTGGAGGAGAAACAATATTACCACAAGCAAGATCAATACAAATCGCTACTGTCATTGTGTTCTAGGCAAACATGCAGAAAGCACAACAGGCACGACTCCTGCGCACCTCTGTGGACGCGCGACTCTGTCAGCAAGCGAGCGCGCGCATCAGCCCATGTGACCTGCCTCACCTCTGCTCTGCCCTGCAGGTGTGATTATTCTTCCGACCTATAAAATGAAACGATTAAATCCAGTGTTAAAGCCCATGCAGCCGTCAGGGGGCAGATGATGAAAGAAGATGGTCTTTCTCTGTAGCGTCTCAGCTGCGGTGAAACAGGTAATTCACGCCGCGGTGAGAGTAAATGTGATGCTGATGTTTTACATCCGATAATCATGCAGAATCACTGACGGGTTCGCAGCCACGTCCTGCAGATTTCCCACGTCCGGACTTGAGGCGGCGCTCGCATCCATGGTTCAAATGAAAAGGCTCCAGCCGGAGACCTTAATTGAATTGCAGTCCAAATCACGCCGCAGCCTTTATTTTGGACTTCTATTAAAGAAATAACATCTATTCTATACATTCTGCAAACTGAGTCTGGAGATGTTACATTTTGGGTTTAAATGAACAAACTCAGTTTCAGGTATTCTTGCGCGTAAATTAGAATTTGTAGTTGAGTCAAAGGACAAAGATAGAATAGGATGGATGGCTACACAGCGGAACATCTGAAGTTTTATTCAACAAAATCATAATGAAAAGCTTGCCAATCAAGTCTACCGCTACATCTGCAACATGTCGCTCTTTAAGCGTGTTTCCCGGCGGTGATTGGAAGACAAAAACACAATAACAACAGGTTATTAATGGCCCTTTTACCTCCAGTGTCTCCCCCTCTCGCGCCCGCGCCTCCGGCTTCTTCACCAACAAACGGACACAAGTCCTTCCCGCAGGATGAGGGTGGTCTCCGCTGGATGGACCTGGTCCCTCGTCAGCACCGCGTCCATCAGACAGAAGGGAAGCCCCGGTGCCGTCCTGCAGGATGCGCTCCTAACGCACCGTCCAGAGGCAGAAGAGAGAGGAAGCGCGGATGGATGGATGATGCGGGAGGGAGGTGGGAGGGAGGGAAGAGAGGGGAGGGGGACATGAAAGGAGGGGTTGTGAGTTGCCTCTGGCTGTTCGTGTTTTGCAATCTTTAGGAAATCACTGCTGGAGTCAGGGATGAATTCATCCAAATGCATGTGTAACTTTCTTCATGCCCTCTGCAGACCGGTAAATGTGTGTGTTTTGCAATCCGCTGTAATTAGAAAAATAAAAGTGTATTTAAACATTATCAGTAGTTAGAAATGAGAAAGATATTTTAATATTCTGGTTTTAGAGCCAAAGAAATTGTTAAGAAATATATAAGCAGCTTTTAAATGTGAAACTCACCTTTATTATTTGTATCATGATCTTCCTCAGAACTAATCCATTTGTCTTTGTTTGGTTTGATGTGTGAAATAACAGAAATGCACCAATGGTGCCAGAGCCTCCTTGTAATTGACAGTTTTATCAGCTCAGTTCAATATGCTAATGTTTTATTATTGGCAGGGGCTCCGTCATATTGCACACCCCCACTGTTACCACAGAGGAGCCAAGCCTGAGGGGAATTAACAAAATGGTGTGGCTGTCTTGTTAGGTGTTCTGTCAGCGCAGCACAACAGACCCTGGAACTGCAGCAGTACTGCAGCATGGGAAGTTGTGGGTTTAAATCCCACAATGCTTTATACAACATTCAGAGGAATACAGTTTCCCTTCAGTGAATTTCATGAATTGGAAACAATTACCTGTTCCTTCCTTCCTTCCATCCATGGCGTACATCCATATGCTCCACATAGACCTGTTAGGCGGGGGCTGGAGCTTATGCCAGCTGCTATCAGGCAAGAGGTTGCAAGACCATCACAGAGCCAACACAGAAACACAGACAAGAACTCAAACTCACTCCTAGTTTTAATTCAGAATGAGCACTTAATCTAACATCCATGCTACTTTTTGACTGTATGGAGCACAACATGATTAATAGTGGACAGAAATGCAAGAACAAACCATATAGTTAATAAATCATCCAAATTATTGTCAGTGCAAAGAAAACTGTTGCATAACAGCACGTTTGCATCTGTAAGAAAAGTAGTTTTTATTTTTGATTTAATAATTCAGTGGTTTAACTTTGACTAAAAACAGACATCATTTAGTTCACGGGCCAAAAAGAAATGATCTGCTTACAAATCTAAATAGTACAATATCAGGAGTAACTGCCTAGTTTAGCTACTCTACTACTCTACTACTACTACTACTCTTTCAAGCTACTTTAGCTAGAAATAAGAGTAAAAACAGAATTCCATTAATTCTTATTAATGTGTTGCAGCAAAATTTGTGAGCAACAAACGACTGGAGGAGCTGTTTTAATGCTAAACTGACAACAATTCAACAACACATTTGGATTTCAAAGACCGTTCAAGAGATCCCGAGTCTTTTAGAAGTAAAGATGGGGAGGGGGTTCATCACTCTGGGAGAGACTGTGCAAGCTGACAATTTAAAAGATCTGCAGAAATCTCTGTGTGCAAGCGACAAGGATGAATTGCTGTGTGCTTCAGGGCCCCAGGTGGCTCTACATTATCCCGGCCAGACCTGATGCAATGCATGCATGCTGCTACCTTTTAAACCTGAATGGCAAAACGAAAGCTTTTTCAAGAAAGACCTTAAGTATTTCAGTAATGCAATACAATACCAGACTTTATTCCTTTTATATTACTAAGATTAGACTGTTATAAAGCATCTAGCAAAGTAAGCACCCACTGAAACCTTTGCTGAAATGGAAAATAAAACACACAAGACCTGAGCAGTTTGAAATCTTAAATCAAACAATGAGTCAACTTTAGTGTTGGCGTACTGCATAGTTTATGAGTAGATCAATAGCACTCCATCGATGCCTTTCAACATGGGCCAGTGAGGATGAAAATGTTTTATCTCATTTTTTTATTTAAAAAAAAGCTAAATTCGGACCCATAAGGTTTCTGCGCTGACTGTTTTATCCAAAAGAATTAGGCCACTTTCCTACAAATTTCACACAGTGGGACATGAAGTCCATGGCTGCTTTTCAATTATTAAATAGTTTTCACATGATGTGAGCTAGACACTCAGCCTTGAGAATACAGGGTGAGAGTAAGAGGTAAGAATCTAAATTACCTAAAAACTACAATGTTAAACTGTCTAAAAATTCTCAATATCTTTGGGAAAGATATCTGACGGCCTATTAGCAAAAGGTAGGATATATAAAGCCTAAATTAACTTGACTTGCTTAGCTGCAAGACTAAAGGTAATGTTGAAACAATCTCTCAGATGTTTGTATTATGTGGAGTGTGCTGATTGGCTCATCTGTAAGGTGTTGGAATGGATGGATGAATGAAGGAGGACAGAAAGATGGAAGGATGTACGCACAAAAGAGATGGGAGGATGAGAAGATAAATGAGGCAGAGGGAAAACTGATTAAAGAATAGATGAGAGGTGGGTAAGAGAGCGAATGAAGGAAGGAAGGAATGAAGGAAGGAAGGAAGATGGGCAAGGGTGGAGGGATGGAAGGGATGAATATATGAATGAGAGGCAGGAAAGATGGAAGAATAAATGAGAAAGAATGGATGGATGGATGGATGGATGGATGGATGGATGGATGGATGGATGGATGGATGGATGGATGAAAGGACAAGGTGTAGAGAATAAAAGAAATAGTGCTGAGTCAGAGAATTTCTCCTGTAAAGCCCCGCATCATGCTTTCAGACACTTCCTGATCAGCATCACTGTGACGGTGTCTGATCACTGAGCGAACCACATCCTTATCTCTAAGATAAATAAATACCAGCTTTTCGTGAAACTGTCGTGCAGACAATAAACTCCTTCAGAGATATCCAACCATGGCGTTTGGATGCTGCTCCACAAACACATTCTTGATGTGAATTTAATCTGCGTGAAATCCTCCATAGCTGGATGTTTGCTTGTGTACATCTGCCTCCAGCTCTGCCTGTCTGTCTGGGTTGTAACCGAACTTCCAGGTTTCTGCCTTCCAGCCTGTCTCTCCGTCTGGCTGCCTGCCTGCTTCTCTGTGTTTGTGTTACCATATCTGTTTGTGGCAGCTCTTCCTCGCTGCTCAGCCTGTGGGAAGGCTCACAGCTCTGGTTTTATGCTGCTTGCCTGTTCTAATGGTTCTTCATGTCGCTTTTTGCCCACAGCAGGGTGTCCTGGAAAGAAAAGGTCCATGTCCATTCGTTTTGTGAGCGTGGGGATGAGTGTGATAGTGGGTGTCCCATAAATATTTTTCTCCATATCTCTTGGCTATGATTGTGTAAAAGTGTCAGACATTGTTAAGCCCTTCTTTTACTCAAATTGAAGGATTTTCATTTTCCACTAATACCCTGCAGAACCCAGTATTTATCCTGCTTTTCCACAGCTCACAGCTGTTTGTGTGTCTATCCACTCATCCATTTCTCCTTCCAGCCTGGTAAAGATGCTGAGCCTCCACTGGGTCTATATTTAGCTCCTGGTTCAATCAATGACGGCGGAGCCACATCGCCATGACTCTGCATACTGATAGTACTACCCCCTATCACCAGCTCCCCTCAGCTCTGGAGAAAGAGGGGGAAAAAAAGACAAAAATAGAGGAAGAGAACAGCAGGAAAACTAGCAATGGAAATAATTAATGACAAAACGAGAGCAAAGCTGCAAAATGACAAAAAAAAGAAAGTCAAAGAGGGGCGAGACAGATGCAGCTTTTAATCCTGTGACACGGTTAGAGGAAGACAGGGAAGGGAGCGAGAAATAGGCAGCGGGAAGAGGGGAAAGGGGGAGGCAGCGATGTGCAAGGTGACGAGGAGGGGAGATGAAAGGAAAGAGACAGGTGTAAATGCAGAAGCAGGGGGATGCAGGGGGGGAGACAGATGGAGAAGAGGAGGTGGGGGGTGAGAGATGAAGCTGCAGGAGGGGGTGGATAGAGCAGAGGGACTGAAGAGAGAAGAAGGAAGAACAGCTAATGCTAGGTGTTGTAAAGTTTGCACAAGAGTAAGAAGGGAATCGTAGAAAACTGCAGGTTTTTCCTGGGTTTGCTGGGCTGGGATGTCTTACAGGCTGGTTGATGTGGAGGAAATGAAAGCAGATAGGTGTGTGGAGGAGGAAGGAAGTATGAGTTAAGATCTTACAAAGGGAGAAAAAGAAGGATTTTTCACCTAAAAGTAAGTATTCAAGGTTGAGTTTACTTTATTAGCACCCTTGGGTCGGTTTGTTTTGCAGAAAACAAGAACATCCAGATTGCTGGAAGTTTGTTCGACTTCAGTCTTGCTTCTATGTCCTGTTCTAATTCACCCACTTTGTTAAAAATAGGTGATAAAAACACAATGACATCCAGTTAATCACATAAAGCTTTGCTGTTGCCATGGTGGTGCATCATGTAAATCTTCTGTTTTCTCGTCTCAGAAGACCCTGCGCATCCAAAATTTATGCTTCGGGTGTTTTCTCAGTCAGGACAGGAGGCTCCACACCGAGCTTTTACATGTGACATGTTGGGAGAGAGGGTTCACCAAAGCAACAGAGGAAAAAATCAAAAGTGGAATCTACATCAGAGCCTTAAAAGAGCTCATAAATGTCTACATAAAAGTAAAAACATATTCATATTCACATATATTTACATCCTTATATATATATATCCTTTCCTTTATGGCGTATTTTTTCACCAAAAAATGTACATTATTCTTAGAATGAAAAGCTACAACTTTGCTTGCCCATGAAACTCACACATAAAAGCATGTCTGTCCTGAGCTGTTAGAGAGAGCGATGCTGGATTTTCTGGTATAAACATCTGTGACAGCGATCCTAAAATCCAGTTCTCTGTCCGGCAGGCTTGGATTGTTTTTGAGTCATTCAAGTTCTTGATTTAAATTGTAGCTTTTTTCTTCAGCGGCCATCTGAAGAACAAATTAATATTGTTATTGTTGTTAAATCATTATTATTGTAAAAAAAAACACACAAAAAAAAATTACTACGATATTGAATTTCCCTCTGGGATTAATAAGTATTTTTCATTTCATTACATTTAGATGCTTTGCTGCTCCACCTGAAACATCTAAAACCTGCGGAACTGAGGCCTGCAGAGCTGAAGAGCCGTAATTTATACTCTAATTTCTGCTGCTTATATTGAGGATCAGACCAGAGCTGCAACAGTTTTCTATGTATAATGAGTTTTCTCAGAGGGACCCAGCCTTAGAAACAGTGAAGCTCCGTTGTCTCAGAGAGGCGAAGAAGAGTCACTCCTCATCTGAATCAAAAGCAGCCAGATGAGGCGCTTCAGTCACCTGCTCAGGATGCCACTTTGAACCCTCCCAGGGGGAGATGTTTAGGACTTGTCTTACCAGGCGGAGGCCTCAGGGCAAACTCAGACATCGCTGGAGAGCTTATATCTCAACTTGGGAGTGTCTCAGTGTTCCTCTGGAAGAGCTGGAATGGAGGTCCAGGCTAAGCTGCAGAAAATGGATGGATGGATGCAACCACATTGAAAATGTACCTTCATTTACAAACATTTGTTTATCTGGGGAAATAATTTTATATTCCAGAAGTAGGAGAAAGAAAAGTTGATAAACCTTGATGATGGTCATCGTGTAATCACAAGGTAAAATCTGATTCTGGTGCTTCCAGTCAGAGCTGATGTTTTAGCTTCAGTCCTTTAAGCTTGGCTCTAAAAATTGTTTATGGAAGAATGTGACAGAACGAACAGAATGTTTCTGAGAATCTCCCAAAAAAAAATATGTTGGTTTACGTGAGTCTGGAAGAGGCCTTGAAACCTTCCCAAAAAGCTTCAAAGCTGCCATTTGGTAAACCACATTTTTCAGTGATTTTCATTAATCTTTGTAAGGAATTGATTAAATAAACTGGCCTGAACCATCTCTACCAATCGGTTTCGTTATGTTATAAAAAAGAAAATGTTTTTTTTTATCCCATTGCAAATTTTGACCTTTCATCGTCATTACTTTACAGCTAACTTTTATCCCAAATACATGCTAAAAATAATTTATTTGTATTTTTTCTTGTGCAAAAGAAAAGCGAAAATGCAAAGAAACGTGAAAGTTTAAGGGTTAAAGCTGTTGGAAGTGCTTGGAGAACAGGTGAGATCAAAATTAAACCTGCTTTAACACGAACATGTCGTCTATGGAGAAAGGAAACTTATAAAGGCATCAAAGATATCTTTCCTTGTGGGACAATTTGTTTCACAAGCTGTGCTCAGTTATTTACAGTAAAAGAAAAATGACAGCTGGGACAAATGAGTCCTCCCCAGTCTATTTATCCTGCATGCTGGCAGAGCACCAGGGCTGGATGGAAGCAACATGAACTCCTTCAGCAGGGGTAACTGGGATCAGCCTGTACTGCCCTTGCAATATTACAGCAGTCTGACGATGACGTGCATCTACTCAGCCGCTTAGTGATTAATTCCTGACTCCTAATCATGTCTTCAGTTTCAGACACATTAATATGTAAAGATGACTTACGACAGTCAGTGAAATCCTCTCATATAAGTCTGATCAGGATCGTTACCTCTGAGTAGAGATGCAATCTCTGAATCATTGGTAAAGTTTATAATGCGGAACCCCTCATAATGGCTTTGGCATTTGTTTGTTTACAGCATGGATAAAAAGAGCTGAGAGGACACACTCCTGAGGCCATGCAGTGTGAGAAACACGAGCAGCAGATAAAACATAACAGACCAGGATCAATGCTGTGGTCTCCCTCCTGCCTTCCTTCTAAAATCTGAGGCTGAACACAATTAATAGCTATAAAAATGTTCTATATAAAAAAAAATCAATGAAACCAGTTGCACAAGTGTCTTCTTTACACTTTCCAGAGGTGTTGAACTCATACTCAGAAGTGTTCTTAATACATCAACTCCTAAACCAGAAGTGTATAAAAACTGAAATGGATCAATATTCTCTACCCTGCAGACAGATTTCTGCACACGAGCATGAAATGGTGGTGGAAGTATAACTGCTCATCCCGAACACATAAGTAGCAATGGACTATTTCCCTAAAGAAAGTTGGGCTCACTTTATCTACCTCTAGGAACTGAGTGAAAATGTTCAATTATTTTTGGTAATTTCATGTAAATATATAAAAAGGTTTTTCCTTTGAAATCAGAAAACTCAATGCAGAGAACACTCAGCGTGGCAAAACTGTTAAATAGCCTGTACAAGATGTGTTGAAGGATAATCATTCTGAGAAGGAGAGAAACTGGTTTCCTGATGAATTAAAGTTAGAACTAGGTTGGTCTTAAATAGAAAGTCCATGTTCACAAAACTATGAACAAAACTAATTATTGTTTGAGTCTAAGCAGAACTGGTCTTTTATTCTTCAGACAGCTAAATGCATCAGACACTATGACTGAGAGGCAGCTTTAACTTTGACATACTTTAGAGATTTCTTTTAGCTTTTGGGGTTAAGAGGGAACAGTAAATAGAAATTGATATGATATTGAATTATCCTTATTTTTATGATTATACATATTTTGTCATAAATGATGTAGATATGAAAAAAATCAAAAATTTTAAAACAAAATCTCTTCTGCCACCACCAAATTGCAGGTCAAGTGTTTCACAGGTTCCAGTTACACAGAAGTTAGTCATGTGGTGCAGAAGATCAAATATGCGGTGTCCTCATGTGAGGACACTAGGTTATCTGTTATCTGTGCAGCGGATTAAATCATGTTTTCAGGCACAATAACCCCACTTAGACATTAGAAGCGGCAGATTGTCTGAGTATTCTTTAACAGTGTCATTCATATATGCTCTAATATTTAAAATATATTATTTTTCTCTCACTGTTCATCAGCTGCTTGTCTTGTTTTAACTGAGATGCTTTTGCAGTATTTGGCTGCTTTAGGAGAAAACCCATTGAAAGTGAAATCCACCGATTGGCTGGTGAAAAACAGTGCGGTATCATCTAAACACAAGTGGACCAACAGTCAATTTTATGTTCCTTCTCAAAAAAATCTTTACAGTCGCTTAAATCTGTGATGTCTCATGATTTTTGGATAGAGTTAACGATTCTGGCTACAAGTGTGTCATGTGATACAAGAGATCCTGTGGCACTACAGAAATAACTAGAAAACAAAAGAAAAGACCATAAATATTGAATATTGTGTAAATATACACACTGTTTCTCAAATGGGGGTAAAAGTACCCGTACTGTGGGATTTTCCAAGGGGTACATGGAACATTAGAAATAACAAAAATATTTTCTAAAAAATTTGTAGTAATCCTGTGATATGAATCAAATATATATCTAGGTTTATAGAGAAAATATATTCAGTTTACATGAAATATTTTTATTCTAATTAGACTTTTAATCCCAACACGTGTGACTGTAAACATGGCTGGTGTTGAGCAAGTTGAAGAAAAACTTCAGATCAGTAAGATGAACTGATAGATGTGAGCATGTGTGTTGTTTTTGTTTGATAAATTTATAAAAATTAGATTTGTAAAAACAACAGGATAGGACATTTATCATGTTTTTAACAGGAATTTAGTGATGAATTATTGGGTTTTAAGTATTTCATTTTAAAGTGTTTCCATAGGTACACATTTTAACAAATTGCACACTAATGTTACAGTCTTGTGAACTTCTGTTCCTAACCAAAAAGATCTGCATTGGTTAGGGGGTACCCGGATTATTATAACAGGGGGTGTATTACTGAAAAATGTTTGAGAAGCATTGTATCAACAGATAAAGTTAAAGCAGGACAGGGGTCCACAATGCAATTTCTGCTACAGCAGGAAAAGCCTGTTTTTTCCTTATGTTTAAGACCAGCCAACTTAACCTTCAAACTGAATGGTTTATCTCATAATCATTAAATTTCACAATAATTGGGCCACAGCTGCAGAATTTCTTTCCAGCTGTTAGAAGAATACAAGTATGCACACAGAAAAACACACGGCAGTTCAATGCAGCACATAAACATGGGATAACATGGGTCTCTCCCAGCTCTTATTTGCACATTGCATCCAAGATTCTTTTCATTTCTCTGATACTGTACGAAAAAAATAAAACTGGAACAGAGTACACACATTTTTTTGTACGCATACAAACACATCCACTCTGAGGAGTCATAAAAACCTGAGAATGCCTTGAGCGATTGGAAAGCACTCACTGTATATCCACACTTGTTTGCTCGCTGTGAATTGTTCTGGGCAGAAATTGAACAACAAATTCTACCTGATGTCTGTCTCAAAAACATTCATACAAACATTCGGAGAAATAAACTGAACTCTGAACCAGAACTGAGTTTACTAATTACTCTTCTCTTGCTCTTGCTTTTTTGTACATTAAAGGCCTGTTTCAGCTTCTGCTTCCATGTGTGGTTTAGATTATGTATTTACTATAAATGTCTTTCCCTGGTGTCAGATGATGCATGCGGCTTATTCTTTGTGACATGTGGAGAGAAAAAAAGCAGCGTTAGCATTTTCTAGCTCAATGGAAATTTGTCTGAAGTTAATTGATCCCAAAACAACCAAAACCATTAATAGTTATATTTAGCGACACATGCGAGTTGTCATTACCAACTTCTATGTACACTCATCATGCCTTGTTTGATTTAGTTAACTAGTTATCATAGCATCATCAGTATTTTAGACCAGTTATGTTGGATTTGGCCTATTCTCTTTTCCACATTTTGTCATTTGTGGTTCCACTATACAAACAAGATGGCAAAGGCTAAAGCTAATTATGGCAACAGCTAACGCTAAGGTGAAGCTAAAGCTATTGTGCTTTGGTTTGTGTGGGAAATTATCCCAACTTTATTGTGTGTTAGTGCCGAATTTACTGCTGGTTGGAAAGTCTGGCTTGTTGTTTGACCCAGCCTCTAGTCTTCATGCTAAGCACTAACTTCCCCCTTGTTCCAGGGTTAGGGTTAGGGCTAACAATGCTTCAAAACTGATTCTTCTTTAAATCTCAGAAGGAGGAAATTAAATTGTCAAAATATTTTAGCTGTTCATTACAAATTATGAAGTGCATTTCTTGTTTAAAAAAATTATGGTATTGACTTGGTGCTGCCATCATGAAGTATGAAATTGACTAAACATTTAATACATTTTCTTGATGACTGGTCCATCTGTAGTTTTATTGAGGTTGATCATAGCTGCTGATATTGCCCAGAGCTATAGTATTATTAGGGCAACTGTAACTTGGTCTCCGATGAGCTTATCCTATAGCAACAATGACAATCCCTTTATGATGTTTTTGGACTAAAGAAAAATGACTTACAAAAAAAAAGAACTCGCAGCTACACGTTATGAATACGTGAAAGGCCAAGTTACTATGTTGTGGCCACAACATACTAATGTGTGACCACGAGTTATCAGTGCATGGAAACAAGCTAATTAACTCGTGGCTACACATTATCATCTAAGGCCACAACTTAATCATCTTGCAGCCATGCATTTCATTTTGCAGCCATGATTTATTGTTTTTTATCAATGTCACCAGACGGCTCTGGAGGATTGTTTTATGTTTGTCTGATCACTTTGTATTCTGTTTTTCCTTTATGAGTAATTTCTCGGCAGCTCTGAGCTGGGACTCTCCCGGGATACTATTTATGAGCTGTGACCCTAATGTTCACTATTTCGTCTTCTTCTTTAGATAAAAAAGCAGACTTCCAAAACACAAAACATTCACTTATTTAAAGTTATATAAAAATGCAGATTGTACCACATGAATGTAAACAATCACACAACATGTAAAGTTTGAAGTGTGTTGCCACAGTGGTCATATTCTGTGCATGTGTAGCTTAGATTAGTCACTATGACTTTAGCACTCATTACATTTAAGTATGAGGCAATTTGAATAGGAAAGTTTGATTTAGTGTCCAAAGCTATTATGGCTGTTAGGAAGGAAATGATCTCTGTGGAGCATTTATACACAGTATCCTCTGTCTCTGTTTCATGATGTCTGTCTAGCACAAGGTTCCCAAACTGGGCATCGGGACCCACATGTAAGCCGCGAGATCATTTCAGGGGGTCCCCAGATGATTGTGAAAACATATATAACCTATATTTGTCAAATAAATTTTGGGATTTTTATCATTGGTGTCAGAATTTAACAATTAACGAAGAGATAAATCTAAATTCAACACCTTGATTCTTTAACACATTAATAAATAAATCCACATAATATCCCTTATTTATGAAGACAGACCGTTTTTAAGTCTTATATTTACAGGATCCTGCAGGACGACCCGTCTGATATATAATTAATAAATATCACCACGGAAGGGAGGGTCACAAACACCAAAATATATCATATTGGGGGTTGTGGCTCAAAAAGTTTAGGAACCAGAGGTGTAGCACACACACATAAAGGTTTCCCTCTGAAATCCTCATCAGGCCAGTGAATTCCAGGTATTTTCTCCCTGGTGATCTTCATATCTTTGATAGCATTATGGAAGAACTGAAGAGCCGATTACCCACAAACCATTTCTCCAGTCTGTCTGTCTGAGTCTCTGAAACATGTTTGTCTGTGAACCTGTGAAACAGAAGGAACACACAGGTCTCTGTGAGGAGAATAATGAGGGGAAGAGGATTTAAGGGGAAAAGAGCAGAACAGCCTTAAGTATGATAATAAAGTCCCTGTAGGGCAGGGAATAGAAGCAGTAGTTGGGAGGAAAACCTTGGAAAATCTGTAAAACAGTTACTGGTGAAAGAAAGAGGGAGGATGACTGACTGGCTGCAGAAAGGTCATGTGTGCTGCAGAGAGCCGTGTGCAAAGACACTGTCCACTTCTCCCTTCCCTCCTCCATCCTTCATTTCCTGCCAGCTCTCCCTTCTGTACTCTTGTCTTTTTCACTCTCTTCCTCTTTCATCCTCGTCTCTCCTCTCTCCATCTGTCCATTCTCCACAAAACAAACCTCTCTCTCCATCTCTTGTTCTTTTGCCCTCCATCTCTCTCCATCAGCTTCAAAGAGCCGTCTCGGTGGCAGACCTCGAGGGCACCTGCCTCTTGAAATCATGAGTCACTCAGTGTTTTAAGTTTGTGTGTGTGTGTGTGTGTGTGGGTGTGTGGGTGTGTGTGTGTGTGTGTGTGTGTGTGTGTGTGTGTGTGTGTGTGTGTGTGTGTGTGTGTGTGTGTGTGTGTGTGTGTGTGAGTGTGTGTGTGTGTGTGCGTGCGTGTGCGCGTGTGCGCGTGCGTGCGTGTGCGCGTGTGCGCGTGCGTGCGTGCGTGCGAGAGAGAACCATGTTTTTTCTGTTTGGCTCTTGACATTTGTTTTCAAAGCCTTTCAGCTTTTTCCCTCTGAGCTGTGTGCCGCTTTCCTGTGCTGCCCACCCCCAGCATTGTAAATGCGTACGTGAGACTGGTAATCAGGGTCATCCAGCAGGATCTAATTTTACAATTACAAAACAAAAGTTGCTGCTTCCTAGCGAGGGAAGTTTGGATGTGCATACACGCTTTCAAAGAGGACGTCTTGAGGGCCAGTGTATGTATGTATGTAGCCAATCAGAAGAATTAATGAAACATTGATAGATGAAGAAGAATTTGGAGCCCTTAGTCAAATGACAAGTCTTCAACTGAAAACCAAGTCAGTTATGCCATTCCTCAAGGTCTGGTCTCGGACCACTTTTGTTTTTACTTTACTAGCTTCCTTTAGGCATTTGAAAACATAAATTTCCACTCTTATGCTGATGATACCCAGCTTTATTTATCAATTCAACCTTAGGAAACTGATGAGTTGCTTAAACCACAGACTTGTGGCCCGAGTGAGCTGATAATTTCTTAGGATGGCATCATCTTAGCTTTCAATACAATTGTGAGGAAATTGGGGTTATCTTTGACCCAGTTATCTTTTCTTCTACATGTTGACATCTAAATCAGCCATTTTTTTTCATTGATCAAATAAGGCCAAAGACTAGAATATTCTATCCCAAAATAATGTTGACAAACTTGTACTTCATTTTTTTAACCATTGCCATTTTTGCCAGGAGTCTCAAAACTTTCTTTAAATTTTGTACAGTCAATCCAGAATTCTACAGCCAAAGTTGATCGTACCGTTTCCAGTTTTGGCATCCTTTCTGTTGCTGTCTCTAAGATATTAAGTTGAATATGAAATCCTTCTCATTACTGTACCTACTAGGCTCTTAACAAGATTGCTTAAACATCAGCCATCAACTTAATCAGAAGAAAGAGTAAAGGTAGAGAGGATGTCTGCCCCCTGAACCCAAACTGACTCCAGAGAGGAGCCTGATGTCAGGATGTTCTGCCTCCCATTTTATGTTTTTTTTATTTTTTTTTTATTGTCTCATCTATTTACTTATTTTTACAATTGTGGCCTCTTCTTTTCTTTTTTTCTATAAAACACTTTGGATTGATCTTTTGTTCCAGATAAAGTGTTATATGTAAATAAAGTTGCAATAGAGCCAGTTCATCTCTATTTGGCTTTACTGAGATTCAAACTCATGGTGACATTATTAAGATAACTTTTGTGTCTGATTTAACTCTCTCTGAAGTGATCAACTTGTAGTTTCTGTGCTCTTGTCCTGCTCATTCATGTTTGTAATTGGCACTTGAAACTGTTGCTCCTCCTTTTTTCCTGACGCGCTCCATTGATCTCTCTCTAATCTAGTTTTGGCTGTCTGACAGAGCCATCTTCCCTCCGGCATTAATTACGCCTCCATGTGATTTATATTGGACGGCTCCTGCACCCAGCACTCTCCCCTGCCTAATCCAATCAGATCTTTGTTTGTGGCCAGCTACTGCAGCTCTCACCCAATCATAGATATTGAGCATGCCTTGCAAGTGTTTCTCCTGACTCTAAGTCCCCATCCCCTGGAGCAAAATTACCCATCTGTCCTCCACAGCTCTGCTGCAAACATTGTTTTAAAGTTGTCCCGTTTGCTGGAAGAATGCACTGTGTTGCACCAAAACACAGCTGCAAAGAGGCTAAAACACCCAGTGCAGCGCATCAAATCAATCCAAACTCCCGCTCATGGATAAACGGTTGATTTTTTAAAAGAACATAAGCTGATAAAGCTGATGGATGGATTATTTTACTTCTGCAAATGTAGGAATTTACTGAACTGCCTTTTCATTGGGATGTCTTCGCTGTCGCAGGAAGCCTGATTGTTAGTAGAAGCCATTTGGCTTGGTCGGTGATCTCTATCGGTAAGGGTGCGTTAGGGAAAACACCATGAGCTTTATAGGGAAGCAGCGGTGGGAAAATATGATGAACAGGTCGTTCCTAGGCTGTGGTCTTCATGGAGGAAGTGCACCGAACCTCCTGTCCCCTTCATGCTCTGAGGGATTTGGGTCTCTCAAGAAGAGACTATCCATGGACATCCTGCAGGGTTTTTCCTCAGATCTGGGGAGCATAAGGACCGGGCATTTAAGCCCAATGAGATGGCCCTCTCCGGTTATAGTCTGCAAGTGGAAACAGACTCTGATGGGGAAGCTGAAGAAGAGACACTTCGGTTCTCAGGATCAGCCACAGGTTAGGAAGCTTGCACGTGGAAAAGGATCAGAAACTTCCATTTCTTTCCATTTTAATGTTTTTACAGTGCTTTCCTCTCCTACCCATCAGACATATTAGCCTTTGTAATTTGCAAGATGGATTTTGCTTTATTTTTATTTTAAACCACTGAGACCAGCCATATGAAAAACTGATGAAACCATCTACTGGGGGCTGCTTACACACACAATCCATTACTTAGTAGATATTTCTCCTTAGATTTTCCATGTTAAGTTAATGGATTTGCTGGCTGGTGATTTGTCATATTTAGGTCTTACTTCTGGTTCATTTCCTCAGCTCTGTGGACTTTGGCATGAAAAGCATTTAAAATGACTTATAATTTATTATGATTTTGTACATGATAATTAAAGAAAGAAAGTCCTCACTTGCCCACATGTGGACAGTCACCATTCTTTCTTGCTAAAATCGGATTTGTGTCATCATCTGGCTTCCTATGTTTCTACTACAATCAAACCTGTTTTGTTCTCTAAACGCCTTGATGTCGTGATTGAACAGTTATCGTTTTGGAAAAACCCCATTGAAAGTATCTACAAAAAAACACTATAGAGGATCTTTGTCCACCAACACCTTAGTTCTCTCAGGGCGAGTAAACAAGTCCTGCTAATTTATTCTTATGTCGTCATGTCTGTCTACAGTATTGCAGTATACTTGTATACTTGGTACAGAAGTTTTCCAACATAAAAAACTCTAAACTGTTCCAGCAGATGAAAATCTGCCTTAAGATGATGCTCTATAAGACATCCTACCAACAAAATATGGCGGGACTCTACAAACTTTCAACATTTGGACAAGGATTCAAGGTTCCAAATGTCAATAAAGTCGGATTGAAAACTCCTCTTATCATCATTTCTCTTAACATGAAACTTTCAGGAACTTTTAAATACCATCATCATCTCCTCATGTCTGTATTGTCGATGGTGTTTGCTGACTGTTTGTAGTCCTGTTATATTATCTGTATCATAATGATGGACATGTTTGGGGGTTATGATGTAAATGTGATGTCAATGTTTGTGCCAAAATCACTTAATTTATGCAAAATAAATGTCAGATAATGTTCTATGTTACAGTATTGTACCCTACTATGTTGTCCCATTTCATATCATATTGCAGCGTACTGTACTATACAACATGGTATTGTAAGTTATCTATTGTTTCGGCTCTATTAGCATCCTGCTGGTCTCTTACAGTCAACATCACTCCTGAAGTGATTCTTGGTAACTCTTGAAATAGGAGTCTGGAGGACTTTGGTTCAAGTCCCCAATGTCATCCACTCTAAGCCCCTTTGCAAGGTCCTTCAAGCTCCAACAGAAATATGGCAGCCCACTGTTATTTAGTGCAGTGGTTCCCAAACTCTGGGATTTTCAGGGGGTCACCAGATAATTGTGAAAAATATAAAACCTATACTTATTAAATAATTTTGGGGATTTTTATCATGGCTGTTAAAATTAAACCATTAACGAAGAGATAAATCTAAATTTAACACCTTCATTCTTTAACACAATAATGAATAAGTACACATTAATCCTCCTTAATTATGAAGACAGACTGTTTTCAAGCCTGATATTTAAAAGATCCTGCAGGATGATCCAACTGATATATATAATTTATAATTGTCATTGCAGAGGGGAGGGTCCCGAACACCAGTATGTATCATCTTTGGGGTCATGGCTCAAAAGGTTTGGGAACCAGTGCTTTAGTGGATCTAGAGATGACTTGATAAAATGCAGAGGCTAATTTCCCAATCGCGATTTATCAATTAAAAAACAAAAAAAAGATTTTTAATTCAAAGTAACTTCATCAACAGATCAGCTTTCATTTATATCAATAAAGAGAGATTTAGGAATAGTTGTCTATTTTCCCATTAAGTCCCAGCTGGATGATTGTAACTTGGTCCATACCAGTCACTGACTGGTCACATCAGCTAGTAATCTCCACTAATTTCCTGATAGTTTCAGGATTTTGGTATTTATTTTTAAAGCTTTACATGTTAAGTGGTAATTGTCAAAGCTGCAAAACTAACCAGGTAGAGCTCTGAGGTGTTCAGCCCAGCTCCTCCAAGAAGTTTCATGTTTCAGGCTGAAATCTCAGGATGACTGAACATAAACTGGAATAGTCATCTGAGCTGCTCATCCCAAGCTCAGACTCACTTCTTAGAAATTACTTTAAAACACTGTTTTACACCTTTTACTCATTTTAATTTATAATCTCCTGAAAAGCAGGACATTGTTGGGTCCATGATCCTCAAACCACATGATGGTCTGAGCTATTCTCTGCTGTCTCTTCCAGGCCAGCCCCGCTCCAATCATTGTCAACACAGAAGCTTTGGAATCTCTTCCTTTTGTGAGTTTTTTCCCATTGTGTCTAATAGTTTTATTTGTTTGTGGTATAGGATTAACACTTCTAATATTAGAGTGACATTTGCTGGTGTTGAGGCCTTTCATTTTAAATGTCTAGTTGACTTTAGTGTAGAGCCACCACTTGCATCCATCATGCATTAACATGAATTATTCCTGTTATGGGAATTTATTTTATTTTTGCAAAAATAATTTGGACATTTTTGTAATCTTTTTTCTGTTTTCTTTTAAAGGTCAACGGCACAGAAATTGAATATGAGTTTGAGGAAATCACTCTTGAACGGGTAAGTATCTCAGCTGTGTTTTAATTTGGTACGAATCTACAAAAACTGAGAAAAATGAGGTCCTCGATGTTTATCTTGATAAAATAGATAGATAGATAGATAGATAGATGCACTACATATTATGTTTTTCACATCGTATATTTTATTTTATAGTATAAAGTAGTATTGTCATATCCAATTTGCAAATTTCTGTAGTCATTTTCCACTACACTAAAGTGAGTATAAAATAAAAAGAAAAAAATACAACAAAATAGATAATTTAATAGATTAATTCAGAAAATCAGTATGATAATAAATGTATAAATATAAATAATACATTCAGCAAACATTTTGGGGGAGGAAAGTCTTTTCATCCTTAAATATCTCCATAAGTCCTCATAGTGTTCATGTTGACGAATTGAAAGAAAAAACCCAGGAAACCTTTGGATGTTTTAATAAATACTTGAACAGATGAACATGGTGGAAGTTGTGTAAATTATACACTGCTGTACTGATTATTATTGGTTTCTTGCATTACATCAGCATCTGCCATGTTTGTTGTTCCTGAAGAGCAACCGCAGCCCCTCTGAAGACCTCTGATTGTGGGTGTTTTGTCTGTTTCTGGCCCCAGGGTAACTCAGGTTTGGGCTTTAGCATAGCTGGAGGGACTGATAACCCACACATCGGTGATGACCCCGGCATCTTCATCACCAAGATCATCCCTGGAGGAGCCGCGGCTGAAGATGGACGCCTGAGGTCAGTAACAAATCCTTCATTTACTTCTCTAGTGACCATTCATTTTTTTCCATTGATTTTTTTGTGCATTTGTCATGGTCGTTTACCAGCAGGAAGGATGAGGAAAAGCTGCTTTGACTCTGATTAAACATGTACAAACTGTCAAATTATTACAATTTTGAATCAGATTAATCACGGCTTGCAGATGAATTAATCATCAATCATTCTAGCAACTATGCCTTAAAAATGACAGTTTTCACTAGATTCTATCAACAAAAAGAGCCTATGCCTACAAATATTTAATGTAAACTAGCCTTCACATTGGTAAACATTAGATGTCCAAGGGTCAGTAAATGCATCATGTAATGTAGCTGGTTCTGTGTGTTGTTCTGCACTATCTCTACCATGTTCCAGATTATAATGCAGAATCCACACAGCATCAAGTCCATGTGGACTGGATGTGACTGCTGCAGTCAAAAAGCCAATATTAATGATAAAAGCTAAAATATTTTTTTTAGCCAGATCCCTCTTTGTGCAGCAGTGAATAACGTCATACATTACAGCATCACCCAAAATAAAATAACAGTAAAAATGTATTACTAACTGTTTTCTATACACTTTTCTTCACCTGATGATCATTTTAATAATCGGTTCATTATTTCATAAAAAAAATAGGACCAGAGAGCTACTAGAGGTTCCAGGTTTTTCCAAAACTGCAGGAAATTAGAATAAAGAAATTCGGTAAAAGTGTCGGGGTTAAACAGCCTCGTCGCCCACGGATGTGATTTCCATGGGTTGTTCCATCAATGTCCTTTTTACACTCAGATCCATCCATATAGGAAGCCAGCTCATCATGCTCAAACCTGCCCCTGGACACCTCCATGTGCTGCCATCATGTCAAAGAAATGACGGATGCATTGAACTTTTCATGCAGCGTTAAAAATTTCAGTGCAACACAGCCCGGATCTTGAGTTTGAAACATTTTTAAGCTTTAATGCCTGAATATGTAAGTGGGTTAAAGTTAATGTCCAAAGTAAATCTTTAAGTAAACCAGTAGAACTGCTACTCAAGACCTGTTTAATGCCCAACCCAAGAAAAAAACGTGAAGAAAAGTCAATTTTTTTAAAATTTGAATTTTCTTGGCCATTTAACTAAGTGTGTACAAAAAATTAACAAATTGTTTTGTTATATCTGCCATTTATGACCATATAAGTCATAAAAGCCATATACATCAAATTATTGTAGTGTAGTCCTGGAAGGAGCATAATAAAAGAATAACCGAACAGAATTATCATTTTGTAGCCTACATGTTTTTATACAAAGTTTTTACCGTAAAGGGATGCAAAATGTCTTGAAACTATGTATCAAATATGATGCGTTTGGCTTCACAGAGTTAGAAGATTATAGATTATGCTACTTGGAAGTAAATACTACAAGAATGAAGGCTGGGTCAAGACGTCTACACAGAGCTGGATATTTGGCCTTAAGCAGCATCCATGTTTTCTTACTCATGCTTCATCATTCCTCTTATCCTGCAGATTTGTGTCTTTTTATATTCGTAAATACTAAAATGCCCAACAGCTACAATAAGATGCAAATAACGCAGACGGTAATAAACCTTCAGAATTCTGCAGCATCACCATTTACCTCAACTTCACCCGCAGTCCAGAGTTCATAAAGATACAGAGTTTAGTGTTTATCTTTAACCGGTCGAGCCAAATGATTTACTAATCATATATGACTGTATTCCCTTTAGTGTGTTTGCTTGAAACCGCTCTCGTGTCGTATTATGAGGCTATTCAGTCATGATTTAGCAGAACCCAGTTTCTGAAACGTGCTGCTTTCAGCTGCAATTTGTTCCAAATAGAGATGCATATCTCAGTCTGTCTCCTCAGAAGTGGAAAATCATAGATTTTGTGCATTCAGGCCTGAGGCTTTGCTTTAAAAAAAGCCTTTGAAAGAAAATAAGTGTTTTTTTTGGGGTGGGTGGGTTGGGACCGACCACAAAAAGCTTTTATAACTCAGCCTCCAGGTGCACTACAAGTTTAAAGTTAAACTTTCATCTTTAATTGTAAATGATTGGTTGTAAATGGTTTAAACGCTGTTGGGATGATCGCAGCACATCGGGGTTAAAAAGTGTAAGCACTGATGGTGGATGTGTGTTGCCTTTGCTCTGAGTAGGTTAAGGTCACCCTCTCTCTGCTGCCTATTGATTCCTTTATGACTGTCAGGCACATCAGCTGCTTCCACATTGACTGCTGATGTGAGTGTGTGTTTCATACTTTTTTTTTCCCCTTTTAATGTGCTGAAATCTTTTGTTAGACTACTGATTAAGTTCTAAACTCAGTTTGTTCGTTGTAGGAAAACACACCTTTCCAACTTAAACTGAAATCATGTGATCTTGCTGCATCGATCCTCTGCTTTTCACTCGATATAAATGAGCTCTTGCTAGTAAAAACTCTTGTTTATCATACATTTGAAGGCACAGAAGATTGTCTCTTGCATTCATACAAATCTAATCCAGAAAGGACAAGATGCACCGGGGTAGAACATTGACACAATAAGGATGTGGTGTGTACGTAATTATGTGCTCAAGTAAATAGATTCTAAAGGAAAAGCTTGATTAAAAGCTAAAAATAAAGTCCTGATTGAACCATTTGTGCTTGTTTTAGGCCCATAACGAGACATAATAATATATATATATCTGAAACCACAAGGTCTAGTTTAATACCTTAGTGTTATAGTAAAGAAAACACGTGAGGTTTATTAAGATGTAAATATTAGTATATATGTTACTTGTGAAGGATAAATGAAGATGCATAAATATAAAAGGTTTCTGGAAGAATATGAATAGTCCTTCGGAACGGCGCAACTATATCAGATCATATAACAATATGTGAAGCCCATCTGTACAGAGATGAACTCAGATCAAGTGAAGCGGTACAAAATTAAAAAGGTTTTAGTACAAATAGTTCAGGAGAGGTCTCCATTTTAGCACAGTTTACTTTGTTTATTTTTTCACTTTGATAGTTTACTTGTCAGAGGCCATATAGAGTAAAAGCATTAGACTCAGACTGGACTAAGTAGAAATGCATTGCACCAGATTATAGCTTTCTACCTAGTTCCCATCTCCAGTCTATGTGGCAGGCAAGAGAGGAGATTTAAAAAGATTAAAACATAGAAAGAAATAAAAACATGAGAATAAAATAGAAGGCAGGAAATATTAGAAATTGATAAATGAAATGAATTATGAACTGATTTCACATTGTTCAGAAGATGCAGTGCAAAAATGTAAATAGAAATATTTTAATGTTTGGCACCATCTGTTGTCATTCCTCCGATTAGGGGACCTCAGGTAGTAAAATGTTCAAATAATTTGTGTTTGGATCAGATTTCAGGTTTTATCATAGTTCGTTTCAGATGTTAGGAGCAAATTATTTCGTTATATTTGCCAGTGTAGTGAGATTCAAACATACTGGGACAAGGTTACGATAATGATGGAAAAGATGATCTCTAATGGAATCCCAAGTAACCGAAATGTTTTTATTTTAGGGCTTTATCCGGAAGGGAACAGCTACGTGAAAGTGAATGGATGTGAAGGATATGTATCATAATTATGCATAAACTTGCTGAATGTGGATTATGGAGGATGATTTATGTCTGAGATGATGTTTATCTAAAATTTTGCAATGAGAAATGTGCAATAGATACATTTAAAACCTGTCAGAGCCTTCAACACCAGCAGTAACATAAAGACATTTTGTGTCTTTACCATAAAAATAATTAGATAGTGTTTGTTTCCATTAACAGATTTATTAGGAGCATGGAATGCTCAACAATAAGGGGCCCAACATGGAGCCTTGGGGAACTCCACATATATTATATAAAAGTAACAAAAAAAGAGCGTTATCACTGCATCCGTGTTGTTATAAATTACAACAAAAATTCCAATTAGCTGACCAAAGCTTGAAGGTTTCATTAAGGAGGTGAGTTTTGAGGAGTTTGGAGTCGGACCGTGGTGGGAGCTGCTACGCTGAAAGCTCTGTCTCCAAAGATAAATGGATTGATGCACAGGGACAGTAAACAGGTCCATGAGTGAGGACTGCAGCAGCTGAGGCTGTACGATTAAAGGAGGCTGGAAAGGTGCTGAGGGATTTTTAGGTGAGAATTAGGACCTTGTTGCTGATGAGTGATATGTTGCCAGTGTTTGGTGCATGTTAGAGGTCTGGCTGCTGAGTTCTGCTCTTGCTGGAGGCTGTCCAAGGTTTTGCTAGAAATCCCAAATCCCATTACAGGTCCACACAGTCAGTAAGTGATGGTCAAAGTCGAAGGTTGTTTTGCAGGTGGAAAATGGCTGCTGATGGCCTGGGAATGAAAGCATGAGATCCAGAACATCATCAAGGTTTTCTCCTCTGCAGCGGCATCCTTTCTTCTGTCTGAGGTTTCCATTTGATCTCAGATAGCTACAGCGCACCTCTGAAACATTCACCTCACACCTAAACTTTCAGTTTGACAATTCATTAATCCTTAAAACTTCACTGCATCGCCAGAGTCCCCTGAGCCCTATCGCTTAAATAGTCAGTTTCCAGGAACTGTAGAGTAAATTGTGATCAATAGTTTACGCTTTAGGTGCTCTACAGAACTTTTCCAGGCAGATCTATCCCATCCAAGAGGTTTTCAATCCAGGCAAATGTGTTGTTTACTCAGGGAGCCTATGGTAAGTCCTCAGTGATTGATCCATAATTCTACATTATGTGTCACATTTTCATAATCAAAAGCATCACTCCGACTGCTATGTCCCACATCCTTGCTTCGCTCAGCTCACTCTGACGCTCACCTAGTGCGCCGCCTTCCTGCGGCAGGAGTTGAAGCGCACGCAAATGACGTCAGCCTATGAAAACGCAACATTAAATTTTATACCGGTGTCCAAAAAAAACAGCGGTGTTACCGTGGACGAGACGATATATCACACCCCTATTAAGAGACCTTTATTTTGCCAAGGAATGATGAAGAAGCCACTTCCTGTCAAACCTTCCACCAATCAGACAGCTTGAATTGAATTGTATATGTTTGTCTGAAAAAAAAAGAGAAAAATAATGTTCTTTTACGGCTGGAATAAAGCCAAGAAGAAGCCGTTTCTAATCCTTGGTGGTGCCAAAAACCAGCTGAGTTGCAATTAGTTAGGTGGCTATAAAAGTTAAATAGTTGCATTGATAGCTGTAAATGAGAAAAAAGTGTAAATATGTAAATATTTCTGTTGAGTGTTTGTTTTTATACTGAAAGCCATGATGTCAAAGAATGATATGAAGATTAGAAGCGGCTTGGTCACTGCTGATTTGTGTGTTATTTCTACAAAGTACAGTGGTTCCAGTTGGCCTTTATGGTGACACATTAATTTTACACCTTTTAAGCCTCTTAATATGACAACCGAGTCTATCCTGAGAATATAATGTCTGCATGGTGACTGGGGTTAAAGGGGCTGAGCTTCTACAATTATATTTACATTAAAGCGGACCAAATAAAAGCTTCTCTCAGGATAACTAATCACCTTTTTCTCTTCCAGGGTGAATGACTGCATCCTGCGGGTTAACGACAACGACGTGTCTGAAGTGTCCCACAGTAAGGCTGTGGAGGCTCTGAAGGTTGCAGGTTCTATCGTCCGCCTGTATGTGCGCCGCCGCCGGCCAATGCTCGAAACCATCACTGAGATCAAACTCGTCAAAGGACCAAAAGGTGGGTTCAGTTGCACATCAGACTAGAGTTGGGCCGATACCGATTCTGGTATCGGAAATACTCGCCGATCCAGTCAAAAGTAGGGGTATTGGAATCGGAGAGCACTTTACAAACACAGCCTGTGGTCACAATACAGAGAGGGTGAGGGTTAATGCGGAATGTGTCACATCTACTAGTGATTAAATCTGTACTAACAATAAACATATTATATTATATAACATTATGCTGTTTCTGTAAATGATGGAAAGGGGTGGAATTAAATAAGTTTTACTTCCTTCCACTCCTTTTCAAGCATACTACATTGGTTTGATTATGATTTTCAAATACTCAAGTACGCTAATGTATGGTCTGTATTACATCTTACATTTTTCTCTTATTTTTGCTTTGCTTAATTTGTATAATATACACTATGTATTGTCAAAGGCTCGGAATAAATTTAAAAAAATATATCCCTTTCATGCATGAATTATGAATAAACAGTGCCACATGTTTTTTGCATAGAGCAATTTACTTCCAGAGACACGTACAGTGATGCTTTTTTATTTCTTGATCATATTTTACTTTTTAATTTTTTTATGTATTTTGATAGTATTTTCAAAATTATTAGTTAGATAAGCTTTTCATATTTCTATTGTATGGATATTTTATAAAAATATGGCTATATCATTGTTATTTTCCTATTTATCACAAAAGACAGTTTGTTTATTACAATGTATGAATTTACATATGTAAATATTCATTCTACAGTTAGTGACGGTGTATTGCATGACTCACTGATGTCTCCTGAAGTGGCAAGATTACAAATTTTCATATCCACCCATGAATATACTAGAAAACAGCTGTCAAATAGGTGTCCAATGTAGTGGACGCTATGCATGAAAGGGATATATATATTTCTGTCTTAATGTTGTGCTCAACAGTTAGCAACAGCGTTAAGTGAGCAATTTGCAACAGCAACATAGTTTAATTTGATCATTTAACCAATGCTAGCCCACTAAAAGATGGTAAAAAACATTTTATCATCATCATTTATTGAATAATACATTTGATAGACCTCTTAATACGATAACTCTGGTAACTCCGGATCGATACTTAGTATCAGCAGATACCCAAACCACAGGTATCGAAATCGGTATCAGACAGAAAAAATTGGTGTTGGTCCCTACATCAGACAGGACCTTATTTAACATAAGAATATTGTATTAGAAGACAAACATGTCTGCAGATGTGCCTGTTATGTTTGAGCTAAACATTGTTTTTAAATAATATAAACTGGATTTAATATTTATGCTCTGACTTTGTGTCAGTTAACTTTTACAATCAGCATCATGAGATGCTAAATGTGCTTACATGTTCAGTGACTGTGAGTTATGACGCTGATCAGGTTGTGTGAAACTCACCAGCTTCTTTCATGTGCACACACACACATACACACAGGTCTTGGATTCAGTATTGCGGGAGGCGTTGGAAACCAGCACATCCCTGGAGACAACAGCATCTACGTGACCAAAATCATCGATGGAGGGGCAGCGCAGAAAGATGGACGATTACAAGTTGGAGACAGGCTGTTGATGGTAAGCAGCAGGCATGATGGGAGCCGCCACATATAAGCAAAAAAGTTTTTCTGGAGTTTGTGGAGTGAAGTGTGAAGAATAAAATGGTAATAATTTGGGTTATGTGGACACATTGAATGGAGCAGGTGTGTCTCTGCAAGAGAAATGCAGGTGAATACTCCACTTTATAAAAAGGTTAGAAACAAAGAAAACAAGAGTGAAATGCTTCCCAGAGACTAAAACACCTCATTTATTAGTGATTGCCCCTGGCATTTTATTCACGTTAAACTTTAATACTCTTGTAAAACTCGAGAAAAAATCCTTTCTTTCAGTTGTAAGATTTTACAAATCAGGACATGATAGATATTTTTCCTTACCTTATCAGGTCTAAAGATTAAATCCAGCCACAGAAGAATACAAACACATGAGACATTACATTGTTGGGATATTTCTTTTGATAAAAACAGCCACTGTGTGACTACGTCCAACCTCACTGCTTCCAGAGGGACTAAAAAGTGAGCAGCAGCCGGGTGCTGATGGTCATCAGTGTGAACTCTGCTATAAAAGCAGAAGCATCATAAACCACAGTGGACAGTAATGGTCCACCGTGTACCCTCCCTTAGCCTGATAATCATGAGGATGGGCTCTAGCTTCCCCACAACCCTGAAGTGGACTAAGCAGTATAAAAAATGAATTCATTAATGAATGAATTATGCACAATGCCTTGGAGGAAAGACATCAGAAAGGATTTAATAGATGCAACTAAAGCTGCTTCATTCAGTCTCATGAAATCTTTTCGATCCGAAGCTCGTCACTAGAGAAGAAAATTATTCACAAGTGGAAAATATTCAGCTCTTGGTCTTCCCAAGAGTGGATGTTCCCCACAAGTTCAGCTGGAAGTCAGACCATGCCATGCCTCAGACCCTCCAGGTTAGGATGCTAAATGTTAACGTGTGTGACAGTTAAATCAGAAAAAGGCTGAACCAGTTCGGCTTGTTAGGACGAACCTGGCAGAACTGATGAGGCTGGCAAAGTTGCATCTGGTTTACGCTGATGCAACGGGACAATGATCCCAAATCAGAGAGGCAGATCTACGACAGACTGACTGCAAAAGAGAAGAAAGTGTTGACATGATGCAAAGTCCAGACGTCAGCCTGACAGAAAAGCTGAGATGTGTCCTTCAGAGAGCGGAACTATAATGAATTCTGCAAACCTCCACGAACTGAAGCAACGTTGCCCACAAGAGTGGATACCGTTAGATACCTTGACTTCCACATAAAGCAGTTAAAGAAACTTCTACAAGTGGTTTAACTTAGTTTCCCACAATGCTCCTACATTTTGCATTCAGCCGTAATAAAACATGAGAAACTTTGGACTTTATAAAGCATTACATGTGTCTGCACAGGTGAGCAACTGCAGTCTGGAGGAAGTTTCCCACGAAGAGGCCGTGGTTATTCTGAAGAACACGTCAGACGTGGTGTACCTGAAGGTGGGGAAACCCACCAACGTGTACCTGTCGGACTCATACGGGCCTCCTGATGTCACACACTGTGAGTTCGGACCAGTAACAGAGAATAAATAAACTTGATACAGGTTGTAGCTGCTATTTTATAATTGATCAGCTGTTCTCAGTTTATGAAGATTATACTTTTTTTTACTACAGGTTTCTCTCCTGCCATGGAAAATCATATTTCTTCCCCCATCAACAGTGGTACTAAGTCCGGCCTGCTCTCCATCTCCCCCGGGAGTTACTCCCCTCTCCCCAAGCACATGCTCGGGGAGGAGGATATAAACAGGTTGGATGGTTTTTCATTCTTACGGTAATTACCTCCCTTCCTACCATGACTGCAAGTAGAAGCTTTGTCCATCCCCCCGCCCTCCCGTCTCCTCCTCGTCCTGACGTCTCAGTGTTTTATGCACATTTAAAAGCCATCAAAACTCCATTAGGAGAAACAATCGATTTCTTTTTTTTTTAATCTTCTTGTAAAAAAAACAAAAAACGTCTAAATACGGCACATTAACCTTGATACTCCATCAGATGCTGCAGCTTCTGATCACATGTAATTGATAATGTTTATAGATAGAGGTAGTAGCTGCTAAAGGTCTTATTTTATAATGATGTATTGGTAAAATTATTAAATCCTGTGAAGAATTTGATAAGATCAGATGATGGAAAAATTTATTTTAACATTTTTCAACTAATTTATAAAAGGCTGACATGCACAGTTTGAAGCTTAACCCCAGTTTGGATCAGTGTGGTTAGATTTTTATCAATTGACTTTTTTCTCTCACGCCCTACCTGATACTGTCTCTCTTTCTTTTCCTCTCTTCCACCGTTAATTTCCTCCTGATTTCTTTGCTGAATCAGACATCATGCATGTCTTAAACAGCCAATGAGTTGATAGCAGCTGCGAAAATGTGACGCTGGGCTGGAAATCAAACGCTCGGTTCCCTAGGTGCTGGTCAGGGCTGGAAAAATGAAGTGATGAAGTCCGGTTTCTCAGCCTCAGGGCTTCTCAGGGCAACGAAGGCTCCAGGAATGTACATGATAAATGTCAGTGGGCTGTCAAAGCGAATCAGAAATAGAGTTTTAAGGTCATGAACTTAGGTAATGTTACTATAAAGGTGGTCTTTTTGGACAATAGCTGTCTTGCTTTTTGATGGGTTTTTTAAGCGTTTTTCATTGAACATTGGCTGCTTATGCCCCTAAACTCTGACCTAAAAGTCATTAAAACATAAAAAAGACTCCTAACTTCAGGGATGAACCAGCTTTTAAGCAAATAACAGTTTAGCATAGCAAAGAGACATTTTTGAACAGTATTTTTCAGCTCTTTATTCTAGCAGTCCGTCACGAAGACGGTTACTTTGTTCCTACTTCTTTAGTCGATTGAACTCCGACATGGCTTTTTCTGTCTTCTCCCTTTGTTCCGTGGTGCCTCCACCGGTTTCTTTGATCAGTGTTGTATGTCTAAAACGAACAGAGTAAATGTGAATAATATTATTATTGCCACAACATTTTAAAATGATTGTTTAGTTATCAAAATATATTTTTGTCCACTCTGTTAGAAATCCCTCGCTAGATGAAAGAGAAGGGAGCAAGTTTGATTACAACCACTTTGAACTGAGGTGAGGTATTAATTGTGCGTCCTCGTCATTTGCATGCACCTGCATGTACATCACCATGTTTTTGTCTTTTAAAGCATGAACCTCTTTTACGTTTTATGAAATTTTGAGAAGAAATGTTGAGGTAGTGTTGAGTTTATCCTTAGAAGTATTAATAAATAATAAATATCGCGGGATAAGACTTTGATTATAATCGGAGGCTTGCATATGTCAAAGAATAACTGGGATATGTCTTTGCATTGATATTTTGGATATTTTGATTTTTGACATTTTTGTCAGATACTCCCTCTGGGGACCTTCATGACCAAAAATGCGCCATTGACTCCCATTAAAGTACTTATTTCTATCTTACGATCATTACAGTTTAAAACCCTGTGTTCTTTAATGCCAGTGTTTCATTTGGAAGAAAAGTAATGATATTTGACATTTTTACTGGATTCCACCAGATTAAACTGCTTCCCATTGTAAGCTGATGCAGGAAATTCTTGTTATTTAGCCAGTTATATTATGCAGTCATACGACGTCCAGGCATGGCTGTTGTGTAGAATCCTGACCCTAACAGGGAGTTAGTGTAAAGAAATGAAGATGGGAGTAAAACGTGACACCCTGGATGTGTTCGCCTGCAGCCTGGCAGCTGCATTCTGAGTCATTCTGCAGAGAGGAAGTGCTCTGTCAAGCGAGAAGGGAATTGCAGTGATCGAAACAAGATTACACAGAAACAGACAAAATTGAGTCCAAATGCAAAAATATACACTGATCACAAGAGGTCTGGTCCTATCAGTGGAAAAAGGATGTGTTTGGCACCAGGATATTTGGAATTTGCTGGTTGTGGTGTTTCTGAGGATTGGACTTGCTTCCCACAGATCCCATCAGTCAGAATATCTTTATTATCATAGAGCATAATTTAGATGAAAAATCTCAGTTTGGTGCTATAAGACAGAAATAAAAGTCACTGGATAAGTTACTGTATGTGTCACTCTGTAACTGACTATCCCACCCTCAGCCCTGGTCTTAGGCAAATACTTGTGGTCAGTAACGATGCACCGGCTCCTTCAAATGGTTTTTATTCTTGTGGCTGATTGTTTCTTTCGGCGATTCAACTGCAAAAGGATAGAGCTTCATGAAAACTTCAGTGAAGATTTCAACTGATTTAAGTTACTGAGTGGGTTTTCTACTGTTTAATCAAAATTAAATGAATGTATTTAGGTCGTTTAATCTTATAAAAATTCAATAAAAGTCAGAAGAAATTAAATTTTTCTTAAAGACTAAAGGAATTTTAGTTCATATTCCAGTGTAGGAAGTTTAATTAAATCATCTCACCTTGGAAAGTATGCCTCCTCTTGGTGAGATTTAAAGTATTTCAGCTCCTACTTTTGCTTGTTTTTACACATTCATTCTGTTTTGCAACACTTTTTTTCCTCTTTCTTCTACTTTATTTCTATTTTTCTTTCATCTTCCACCCGTATGCCACATTATTGTCCTCGTTTGTCCCAGTTTCATCATTCCTACGTCTTGTTCTTGACTCTAACCTCTATGCTCTTGTTTCCCGCTCCACTGTAGGCCTCCAGAGCCAGTTTACAGCACTGTGAACAAACTTTGTGACAAAGCGCCCTTTTCCCGACTCTATTCCCCACTGGAGTGCAACAAAAGCCTCCTCCACTCCGCCCCCCTCCCTAATTCTCACATAAGCCTGTTCCCTGACTTGGATGTCACCAGGTACAACCATCAATTATCACCATCCGTGTCCACCGCTGTGTCCCATCCCACCGTGTGTACCTGCATTCACTCTTCTATTCTGGCAACTTCCTGCATGTCTTGTTGCACAACTGGTCAGTTAAATGTGTACCCTGCAGCTCTGGACCCAGATGTCTGTAATAACGCTGGATTCTGATCCATTAATTTTTTGGTCCAGATGAGCTGCATCACATTCAGTCTTCATAGAACTAGTTTTGCTCACAAAGATTAAAAAGAAATGGTTTGCCTTCTTGTTCTTACCTTATTTTCTGTTTTATTCTTATTTTGTAGTCTTTATTTAACCAGGAATAATTGGCTATTCTTTTTGTTTTTTTTATACCTTAGTGACAGCAGCATTGTCTAGAAAAAGAAAAATGAAAAAACATGTTTTCAAAAAAAGCATTTACACTGTGAATTACTGTAAATTTAAGATATTTTTAAATCACGTAGTGAGACCAGCTCTGGAAATTCAGGGTTCTTTTCCAGACTGTTCCAGGCAGCAGGAGCAGCATTTAAAAGCTGTTTCACCTGCTCCGTTCAAACCTTGGAAATGGCTAACAGGAATGGGTCATGTGACTGGAGATTAGCTGAGTTAGCCCATGATTAGTTAAATTTAATTTAAAGACGTAAAGGTCCCTCCTGGACATTAACTGGAACATGTAAACACACTCATTTCTTTCTTTTTCAGCCGTTCTGTGGGAGATTTATTGAGATCGTTGTCCTGTCGTATGAATCAGAGTGCAAATATCAGTATCTGTGATGGTGTGTGTGTCCATTAGGAGCCATGAGATGGTTAACTTGCATATATGTTCAATCGGCATTGATTCAGAGGCAAAAAATTGGAATATAAAAGACATGCTACCATCATGGTGGCGTCTCTTCCCTGGGGGACGAACCCCATTCTGCATGACTTCCAATATCATGGCAATCAGACAACAGCCACCAAGAACTGCTGGATTCAGGGACAAGGGACACACATTCCTGTAGAAAACCACAACAATCAGTATCATCAGTTTCAGCAATTAAAAAGCCTCATTAAATGAAACCAATTGGAATTTTTAATGTTTAAAAAACATTAAAAATTTATTGATGTTTACCATTAATAAATACAACAAAGTTGGCTGGTGAAAGTCGCGTCTTTGGACTTGTAAATGTCTGAGGTTTCATTAAATTAATTGGTTTTTTATCACATTTTATAAAAAATTTCTACACTCCCCAGTAAAGTTTAGACATTTTTGTTAACATTTAAACGCTATTTTAGGTCAGTGTATTTATCTGTTTTGCTTTGAAAGATAGTGAAGAAAAATGTAGTTCACACTCTGACCAGCAGATGGCGGTGTGCTGCTTACATTTCCGATAACACTGTCTTCCTGTGATGTGTTGTTGTTCAGTCACCTGTCATTGAACAATAAGAACATATTAGATCAAATAAAAAAGAAGAACATAACTAATTTTAGATATTTTTTTTAAGATTATGTTTGAAAAATAACTCTGCAGCTTTTCTTTATTTGAAAATGCTTGATGTTAATGTTAGTTTAATTGGAAATCTGTCATATACTGTAGTATGTCTGGACTTATGTTTTTAAAGATGCTGCACCCGGTGTCTGAGCGTACGCCTGTGCACATCCCATGCATCCTATTATGTGTGCATGTGCGAGAGCTGAACAGAGGGAAAGGAAGTGTGTGTGCCTGTAAAAAGGTTCCTTTCACGTCAGACCTGAATTTGGGACAAATGATCCTAAGTAGAGCACCGTCCCCCTGTGGAGCCACGGCAGTCTTTGACTTCCTTTGCCTGAGAAAAGCTCTCCTTAAGCTTTCGCCATCTTGTGATTTTCATCCACCTTTTCTGTCCTGCGCCACCTGAGATGCTGAGACCCACCGACACCCCCGAGCTGATGTATTATCTGAACTGTTTGTACAGGGAACCCAGGAAGGTCGTGCTTCACAAAGGCTCCACGGGCCTGGGCTTCAACATCGTTGGAGGTGAAGATGGCGAGGGCATCTTTGTGTCCTTCATCTTAGCAGGAGGGCCCGCTGACCTGAGCGGAGAGCTGAGGCGAGGCGACCAGATCCTGTCTGTAAGTGAACCTGCAGACGCACCTAAACACTGGAAACACCAGTTAACATCACCTCCACTGTTAGCATTGTTTACATCCATTTTCACAGCTCATTAATATTAAACAGTTTAAATGGTTTAAATTCATTTTAAATGTTGCATCTTGTTAATTACAGAGATGTGGGATTTATGTAATCATGGCTGGATTTGGTTGGGTGTGTGTTAGGGTTGGGACGATATGCTTTCCTCCCAATTTGATGCCTTTAAGATTTTTTGGGGTGTCGATTCGATTTAAATTGCGATTCTCTTGATTCTTCAATACTGCAGATTTTTTTGGAGAAAAACAAAACACTTTACAAATAATCTTTTTTTTTTTTATTTCAGTTAGGAAAAAACAACACAATAGCCAGACCAACATTCTGCTGCTATAATGCCCAACAAGACGAGTAAAAAAGATAAATAAAGATAATAATAGAAATTAAATTTTAGTTAAAAAAAAAAAAAATAACATTTATTCGAAAAAGATAAAAAAAAGATTGTAGAATGGTGAAATAATTCAAATTTCCAATTTAATTTTCCCACACCCAGTTTGTGCACAGATCTGTGAAAAGGCATGAGGTCAGGTTGAGGTCTAGACCATGACTGGATCATGTCAGCGCTTCGATTCTTTTCTGTTCCAGTCATTCTGTCGTAGATCTGCGGCTGTGTTTGCTTTTATTGTCCAACACAGTTTCAGCCAAGCTTTTAACATCTGACTCTACAATGCTTTGGGCTACAGAGGAGTTCATGGTCCGCTCAATAACTGCAAGGTTCTGCAGTCCCGATCATCATCCCTCCACCACCGGGCTTTGGTTGGTTTGAGATGTTTGTGCCAATATTATGTTTATTTTTATTTTTCTGACCAAACATTGGTCTCATCTGTCTAAAAGAAATTGTTCCAAAAGTCTCGTGTTTTGTTCAGATGCAGCTTTTCTAATCTAAAGCAGGCTGACATGTTCCTTTTAGAAAGAAGAACAAGCCATCCTGGTTCAGCCTTTTTCTAACTGGACTGCCATAAACTTGAACACTAACCTGCTAACTGAGGCCTGGAGAGTCTGAGATGTAGCTTCTGGGTTTGTTAAAGTCTTTCTGAGCATTTGAGGACCTGATGTTGTGCTGAATTTGCTGGGACAGCTGCCTTCTACGTTTTCCAGTTTGGAAACAGCATTTTAACCTTTCCCAGACTGATGAGCAGCGACAGCTGCTACTGAGATCACTGATGTCTTTCCTCCTTGGCACTGTGTGCTGCGGAGCACAGGGATGGGCATAATTAATCAATGAGGGATTAATCAATTGTTCACAACTTCATTGATGACGTTACTGTTTAACAGATCAAACTAATGCGTCTTTACACTGGTGCTGCATATTTTCCACTATAAACATTGAATGGATCCCATTAAACTTCTCTAAATGTAGAATTATGCTGTTTTTGTACTCTCAATTCATTTTAAAATGGCCTATAAAGACTACATTTTAACATAAAAATAGAAAGTATTTATCAACAATTGACCAGTAATTCTCCTGATGATCTTTTAGGATAATTTAATTGAATACCCATCCATAGCAGAACAGCTTTTATAGAGAGGTTCAAACTGATACGATCGGTTAATAAACTGCATTGGTTAGTGGCACCTGGCTGCTGCTGACTCTTTTCATTGCTGTGGACAGTTTCTGATGCTCTTTCTGCATCTTGGATTATATTTGTGTTTTTTCCATTTGAAGCTGCATTTACCTCATTTTTTGATCATAAAATATCCTTTTTCCCGTCCTGCCTGGTGATGAACCTTGGAATTAAAAGTGTTTTTCTTTAACCTGATAGAGCAAATGAGGATCTCACATTCAAAACTATTTGACTTTTCTCAGAATTTTTTCCGGGGTCGGGTCTTAAAGGGTTCCCTTTAACATGACTTTGTTCTCTCTTAATAACTCAAGAACTCTGTCAATTGCAGGACCAAAAGGTCACTATCACAAATAATACATGAATAAATACACGTAGAAAGGTATAATTAAGTATAAATTAATTGGCAGTTTTCTAGTTTTGATCATTTATTTAATTATTTAATTAGTTTCCGAATTCTTGTTTCTAAATACTTTATACTTTACTTTATATTTTATTTTCCTACACCTGCTCATGTATTTCTACATTTATCAATTCATTTATGTATCTATTTATATGTCACTTTTTTTTCCTTTCCCAGCATGTTAATAAGTAATTTTTCTACCCAGATGAAAGCAGGTGGTTAATGTTCCAACTGTGTCCTGGATTTGTAGTCTAACAATAACTCCTCTTGTCTGTGCTCACGTACTGAACATCCACACATCTCAACACACACTCACTCCTTATATTTATATCTACCTCCGTTTCAACTTCCATGTTAAGCTCTTCTTTCTGGTGAGAATTCACACACATATATATATCTGCTGTATATATAGTATATTTGTGCTTTTCCCCATTGACATTAAGCGAGGTTGTTTGTCAATTCTTGATAAATAATACAGGGGAAGCAAATTTCCTTAAACATGTTCACGTGTTATAGCAGTGCTTTATTCACCCGTTATTTCAGTTTTTCCCTTTTAAAAAAACTGATCATATAAAAACCGACCCTGTGATAGACTCAACAAGGTGATGGAAACATTTCACAGAGATTTTTCGCCATATTGACATGACAGCATCACAGAGTTGCTGAATCCATGATGAGAATCTCCCGTTCCACCACATCACAAAGGTGGAATAGTGGAAACACTAAAAAACCAGAGACCCCTCGTGCTGAAACATGCTTCCTATGTTTCTAAAAGTTATTTTATCATCTTGAATGCTGGATTCTGGCTGAGTCCTTCCTTCCATAAAGCTAATGTTAGATTAACAACATATACAGTAGTTTTACTTTTTTTCTCATTAAAATATGGACTGTATGTGGACATGAATCATGAAGGATCTGACTGTTCAAAGACTCAGGGACCCTCTGTGGCCTTTTGGGGACCCCAGGTTGGGAACCGCTGCTCATCAGATTGAGTCCAGTGAACTCACTGATCTGACCTCAATAAGCCTGAAGAGCAATAAGAAATTGCTTGTTTACGAAGGTTACTCCCTCATTTACAGAAGTCCTCATCAGTGAGGTTCTCCCTCCTGCGGGAAAAATGAGACACACTCGTCCAGCCAAACAGGCCTTGCAGAAATAAAACATAATCCGGTAAATGTTGTTGTTCTGTAAACAGGTTAACGGCGTTGATCTACGAGGAGCCACACATGAACAAGCAGCAGCAGCCCTGAAAGGAGCGGGGCAGGTGGTCACCATCATCGCTCAGTACAGACCCGAAGGTGAGTCGACTCGCACTGATCTGCAAACACAGCAACCCGGAGGTTGTTTGTTTTATCGTGCTTCCAGTTTCTAACCTCGTAATATTAATTTTTAGGTTTTTATGAGCCTCGGGCAATAAAATCATCATGTATGTGGGCCTAATCAGACGTTCACTCGCTTATTCTTCTCTGGATCAAAAGTTTAATTCAGTTCAAACAACTTTATTCATCCCTGACAAGCCATTTTGTTCGAAGAAAGAAAAGAATAAATCCACAAACAGGCGTTCAAGACGAGTCACCATAGACACACCAAGAAAAGAAACAATTAGCAGGTCATTAATGTAGATATATGGTGACTCAGCAGATTTCTGTATGCAGTGAGACCGCTGCTCTGTTTACTTTGGAGTTAATTTTCCTCATTTTGTGTTTGCTCCCACAATAATAAGCGTATAAGATACAAACTACATTCATAAATACTGTTCACAATGAATTACTTTTCCCAGTTTAGAGTTTCTTTAAGCGTTTAAATGTTTAGAGTTTCTTTCTTTCTTTAGAGTTCCTTCTTATTTATTTATAAAGAGAGACAAGAAAATGAACTTATCACTTTTATTTGATTAGCTAAATATTTTGTCTGCAAATTCAGGTTTTTAACCCATAGAACACTAGTTGTTATTTTTATGAATGAGTTATTTAATTTTTAATAAACCTGTGAAAGCTTTGATCATTGTCTTGGATGGTTAAATAGACCTCCATTTCTTTTTTAATGTTTGATTATTGGCCTTTGCCTCTGTCTTAACACATGGGAAGTTACCAGAGCTTTATTTTTCTAGCTTTTTTCAATTAAATTTTTATTTATATAGCTTTTTAATGCTATAAACAAACACATACACATGCATGCATGCATCTTGTCCAGCTCAGTCTGTAAACTATATTAGCACTAATACCTTTCAAATGGTTTTTGGCTGTAGCTTTTTTTTATTATGATTTTGAGGTCATTGGGAAAGAAAACAGAAACTTTTATGAGAGGGTACCAGGCTAAACATGTGCTCAAGATTACACCAGAGCGCCCTCTGCTGGATCAAACCTGTCAGTGTCTGTGGCGTCTTTACTCAGCTTTAGGTCTGAAAAATTTACAGACAGCAAAGTTTAAATACAGAGAAGTTACCAATATGTAAAAATCCCCATATTCCAGCATATTTGAAATTTCTACTGGAAGTGTCAGCCTGGCTGTTGAGTTTTATTACTCTCAAAGTGAACCAGCGAATGAAGCTTCTAGATTTTAATTGTATTTGTTTAATATTGACTATTAACTTTATAGCATTAAAAATCATTCATAAAAGCCACAAAGCTGTTTATTTATGTTTGTCTGCCTCCCCACAATGAAAGCTGAAATAAATGCCAGTAAAAAAAACACACATTTCTACTTCCTCTGCACAGAGAAAGTGAATGTTTTTTACAGTGAAAATTAGATGTTGCACCATATTGGGAAAGAAAATCTTCGTATCAGCTGATGATATCCTCATTTTTACAGACATTATTTGCCCTCCGCCTCTTTTCCTCCATTTACTAAAGAGCAGTGTGTCCTCCTGGACTCATTCTCATCTCGTCTTGCAGAATACGGACGTTTCGAGGCCAAAATCCACGACCTGCGGGAGCAGATGATGAACCACAGCATGAGTTCTGGGTCTGGGTCTCTGCGGACCAATCAGAAGAGGTCACTCTACGTCAGGTCTGGACCTGTTTGCTCCTCATTTCTTCCAGGATAAACAGAAAAGTTTATCCTGCATTTGCTTCTCATCAGAGTCAGCGTAGCTCATGTTTCTTTACAGCAAGTGTAGCTGAACCTAATTAATGTAACGATGAACATGTTCAGATCTGGTTTGATCATTTCTAATTCTGGCACCCCTTCCCCATGGACTCATTATTCTCCCTGACCCGGTAAATCCTCAGCAGAGTTAGAAACAGGAAAGATTGTGTTTCTTTTCCCTGCACAGGGCGCTGTTTGACTATGAGAAGTCAAGGGACAGCGGCCTCCCCAGCCAAGGGCTCAGCTTCAAATACGGCGACATCCTGCACGTCATCAACGCCTCGGACGACGAGTGGTGGCAGGCCCGTCGCGTCACCCTGCAGGGAGACAGCGAGGAAATGGGTGTGATCCCCAGCAAGAGACGGTACGCAGCGCTTTCATTTGTTTTGTTTTCCGACAACCACAGACATCCGTACAAACGCAGATTATTGCATTCGAAGCAGACAGGGCGAAATGTGTGCTGAGTACCGTGGTTCTTCACAGGGTGGAGAGGAAAGAACGGGCTCGTCTGAAGACTGTGAAATTTAATTCCAAACCAGGATCGTTTGATTCAAAGGGGGTAAGTACGCAGGAGCGGGAAAGTGGGAATTTCCCCTGTGATGATTCATAACGGCGCTGAGATGTACAGAGCTGTGCAGAAGTCCTGAGCCCTTCATTTCTTGACAAATAAATGTATTTTAGGGCTGGGACGATATGCTTTCCTACAGATTTGCTTCTTTTAGGGTTTTCTGGATCCCGATTCCACTTAAATTCTTGCGATTCTTCAATTTTTACTTTGCTTTTTTGACCCCAGACCATGTGAAAAAATGTAACCAGGAAGATTTACTGAGCACTAGTCTTTATTTTTATTTCCTTTCTTTGTTCTCGTTTTTTTCTGTCTTTCTGTATTTTGGTTCACCCCCTATCATTTCTTTTCTTAATTTCCCTTTTCTTATCAGGTCCAGCAATATTATGTAAAATGCAATGGTAATCAAGCTTACAAATCAGCAAATCAGATAAATAAATCCAGAATATCAAGGGGGCTTATATTTATAAAGTCCCTCTTGGCAAAGCAAAATCTGTCCAAAGACCATCAATTTGCTTGCTATAATGCCCGAAAAGACAAGTCAAAAATGTCAATAAAAAAAATGTTAGAGTACCACACACGCCGTATACATACTATGCACACCCCAAAACATGTGAAATACACAAATAAATACAAATAAAGTTTTAAAAAAACTGTATCAAATCAATCAAAATGTTATACAATTGTTTGTTATGTTTGGTAGGAATCTTAATGCCAACAGTGTGCATTATTTTCATATTTACACACAGCTCTGCAAGTTAAATCACAGCTATATCAGTCCCTTTCTAGTTCTGATCAGCAGGCTTTTTACAGGTGAGTCAGAGAATCGCGTTGCAGCATCGAATGTTTAAGCATCAAAAGCACATCGAGGCCAACATGAAATATTTCCTGTACTTCAGCGTATTTAGCAGGTTTTGTGGAAAAAATAAACATTAGTTATAAAATGTTGACTGTGTGGGAACATGGTGTCAGCAGATTAACGAGGACCTCGTTGTTTAATCCTTCCTTATACATCAGCGTATATAAGGAGACTCAGTAAAGGTTCATATTGTGTCTGCAGATGTGATGCATCCGTCTATCCTGAGAGCAGACTCTTCAGATATGATCTAAAGACTGGTTCACCGTCACAGCAGTGTGTACCAGCCAGCTGAGCTTAGCTTACACACAGAGACCAAAAGCTTAGCTTACAGCTGAGCTTAGCCCCTGACTTACAGTCCAGTCCTCATGTCATGTGGCTCGCCTCCTTAAACATGGCTTTTTGAAAGCCACCTTATTTCTGCAGGACATCACTTTCAGATCCTGGTAATAATTTCTGTCCTCCAGTTGTCCAGTTTCTGCACATCATGCTGAGTTTTTCCCCTTGTTGCTGCTTCAATCCTCTTTTTCGTCTGTCAAACTGCGTTTTTTTCAGAGATTAAACTGAGGAAATCACTTAATAACATTTATAAATTCCTCTGTAAATGATCGAGGCCCAAAACTCTGAAGGACCTCTGCACAGTTCTGTAGCTGCAAGAAAAAGGTTAATCTCTAAAAACTTAGTAAGTTTTATTGTGTGAGCAAATGCAAATGTGTAATCATCCACATCAAGTTGATTTTCTCACACAGTTTGATTTCCATTCTTGTTCTGTGGGACAAAATAAAATGTTTCTTTGTGTGAATTTGTTGGTTTACACTATCAGCAAAGACATCTCGATTGTGAGTCAAAGCCACAAATCTTAAAAGAGATCATTTAAACCCTGATTCAAGCTTCTGTGTTCGATGTCTTTCTGTCCGTTTGTGCAACTGTTGTCCATGAAATAGGCAAGAATATTTTAATGAATATATTTAAGCTACAAACTTGAACTTTAAGACAAAGATGTGTAAAATGAGACTCCCAGCACGGACTCATGGACTTTCCCCTTCCATCGTACCATCCTCTGTTTAACCCCTGCATGTGTTTCCTGTTCCTCCTCATACTTTATCTTCCTGTTCTCAGCATGATCTGCATAACTAACTGCCATCTTTTTGTTTTCAATGGCTCTGAAATCATGGAGCGACAGAGGTGGCACCAAGAAGAATAAACCTATGGAAGGTTTTAAAAAGTAAATAAATGTGGAAATTAAAATAAATAATCTTTTTATTTATTCTTCTTGTGGCCCTTCTCTCTTTCCATGTAATACAACTGTGGCATGTCGAGAAGTTCAATATATACAAAAATTAACACATTTAAATTCTACAAATCAGCTTAAATATTAACTGAAATATAAACAAATCAGATTTTCTCTTATAAAACACCTGGAAAACTGCTCAGGTTCACTCTTTTCCAGGTGAATTAACTCTGAAACAGTAACACATATTTTTATTATGGCACTTCTGTACTTATCTCACATGTCTCAGATATACAGCCCTTACACAATAATTCTGAAATTCTACTAAATATATTCAGGATACATTATTTCATAGAGGTGGCAGAGTTCATTATTAAAGGTTTACCCCTACTTTTAGCAGTTTGATCACTGAAGGAATAAAGAAAATCTGTTTGGGATAAATAAATAGGTTAAAAAGAATTAAAACAAGGTATTTTTGCTTGAATCCCTGCTTTTTTCTGGCTCTTTCTTGTCCATTCACTGTTGTATAAAAATGTTACGAGAACCACAAAATGTTTTCTGAATCGATAAAGAGAAAAATTAACTACATGTTTGTATTTAAAAGATTAATTTAATGTGAGTTTAATGATGACAAATCCATAAAGGCTCATCATCTCATGGCTGGTGCAGAGCCAGGCTCACTTCCAGGTCTAAAAAGATTTCAGATTTGGATTATTTTTATAGTTATAGACAGCAGGATTCAGAAACCTCTATAGATATTAGCTATAATCTTTTTTTCAAAACAAAAACTCTTAAATTCCCATTCAGTCCTCGTCGATTTAAACACGAGAAACTTGTTGACATGCCAGTTGCTGCGAGCCGCCGCTGTGTCTGCATGACGTTGACCGCCTGTTTGGCCCATGCTTTCTCTCCCTTCACAGCCATTCACTGACAAGCATAAAAAGAATTTCATCTTTACACGAAAGTTCCCGTTCTACAAGAACAAAGATGGTGAGCAGGATGGCAGTGATGCTAACCGTAAGTAAGCTCGCAGACACACCTGCCGGCAGGACGTAACGACCACTCCCTCGTGTGATGTTGTGTCCGTTTTTCTTTGTTGCATCACTCAGATGCTGGTGGGTCAGCAGCAGAGAAGCCAAAGCAGAGCAGCTCGTTTCAGGGTGGTGTTTCTGCTTGTGGTGGTTTTGTATGACCCGGTTTCTACTAGGATATCAGTTAGTTTCAGTTTAGGGATTGTGCAGCGTTTGGCTCCCTCTGCTGGCTGCTCACTGGTCTGGTCGGGGCCAATTTCTACTTTGAACATCCACATTTTGCTCACGGCGCGATTGTCCCCCTTCTTTTTTTGTTTTTGCTTCTGTTCCGGCTCTCTTTGGACGGCCGATAGGACATCCTTGGGATGGGTGATGATGGGTATGGGACGAAGACATCCAGTAAGTCGGTTCAGGAATGATTCTTCACCTCTGAAACGTCCGTTTGGCATCCCCGGTCTTTGAGTGTTTGTCCCTCCTGCATCGCTGCATGTCGCTCTGGTTTGCTTTGTGGCTCACAGCGTCTGTCTTACGTTGGATCTGTGCATGAAGTTTTTCTTCTGTTTCAGTTAAAAGTTGTCAGCTTTTGTCTCTCCAGGATTTTACAGGTGTAGTTTGTGTTTTTTGCAGCATAAAATTACTTGAGATCGGGGAGCGAAGTTGTCATAAAAGTTGTGTTTTTAGGATTTATTAAAAACTGTTTAATGCTAATGTCTGCTTTGCTTGTAGATGATTCAAAACAGCAGGGAGACATTTTCTCTTGTTTGATGTAAACATCTTTAAACTTTCAGCCCACATTTGAAACTAAAAAGATTCAGCTGTAATGTTGTTCCCTCATTGCAGAGGAGTAAAAATCACTTTAGTTCTTGGCTAAATCTCCTTAAAGGATGATTATTGGTTAAATTTCCTTTTTATATGTGGGTTTCATCAGATCCAACTTTATTTTTCACTTATAAAACCTTCAGAATGAGTCTTTTGTGTCTGTTTCGCTGGCATGTTGATTCCACTTCATATTATTCCTGTTGCTATTCCAGCGGTTATGATCTTATCCTGTAACGATGGCGTCTTCAGATGAGATCACGTGCATGTTTGCATGATGCTGGTGAAGCACCTGAAGGTTTTCTTTGCTTGTGACCATGTTAGTGTTGAGTTCAGCATTGGTTATTTTCATATTGACATTATGTTGTGCTGGTTTAGTACTAAGTGAATTTAAGTAAAGTTTTATTCATTTTAAATTTTTACTTTATTCATAGTCTATAAATGAAAGAAGTCAACCCTCTTTCAATCAAATTCTGGTGTTGACATGATGAATCTAACGTGCTAACTGTGGCCTTTGGTCTCAGTTTATCTCTCTGTGTGTCTTTACTCATCAATAAGTGTCTCATGAGGAATGATGGAGTCTAAATGGTTTGGAAATTGCTGTATAGCTGCTGACCAACCATTAATCACTTCATTAGAAGGGACGTGAATTGATGAAATGTTAATATTAATTCTACCTTTCAATCCAGTTCTTTACCGATTTCCTTTTCAATTATTGCCCCATTTTTGTATGGAAACAAGTAAACAACATGGATGTAACATGTCAAAAATAACATTTGATATCTTGAAAGAGTTTCGGGTCTTTTTCAGGTCCATTGTTAACAAAATTATTTGACCAACACTGCCTCTTAAACTGGAAACAAAATCACAACGTTAACTAATGCGCGATGCAAAACAAATATGTGGCCTCTGAATGCATTTTCATAAATGTTTACCAATAAAATCATCAGAGTCCAGCCTGACTCCCTTCTCTGTCCATCCCCTATAAAAATATTTACATGCAACAAAGATGATATAATGAAGAAAAACTACAATCAAAGTTGGAGGCTAAAAGGAGGAAACAAAAGGGTAAAATAAAAGGTATTTTTTATTAATAAAACATAATAAATGTCCCTTTAAAAATGCCTTTATGGTTACAGAGGCAACCATAGATAAATAGAATTTTTTTTTATTTTTATTGCGCTTTGGAAGTAAAAGGAAACTGAGGGTGCTCACTCAGAGCCTCTGTGCACCACAAAAGAAACAAAGACGACACAAATATTCACTTAAAGTAGGGATGAAAGAGCAATTTTACGAAAATAATAAAATATGAATATAAAAACTAGGATGGCAGACTGTAACCAGGTGATATCAGGACGTCCACATCAGCACCTCAGAGGGGATACAGCATGGCATCCTGACAGGACTACAAGAGTTATATTATTCCCCGAGTTGTACATTGTTGTATTGAAAGAGGGTTTACTTTCTTTGTCATGTGACTGTTGGGAAAGTTGCATTTCACAGAATCTGACATTTCTGATGGAAAGCATATTTAGCTGAGATAAAACATCGTCTTTGTCACGAAGAATCTCTGATTTCTTTACGATAAAGTTACAAAGACATCAAAAAATGATTTATTATCATCAAAGGTTATCTTTATTTAACCTATTTGCAAAGACGGAGACGTAAGAGACAGTAAAGTCAACGGTCCAGTGTGCACGAGGAAGTGACATCAGCCAGGACAGGACTCTAAAAATAAAAATTATGTTTCTGATAATAGTTTTGCTCGAAATCTGAAAAACTGGAGCAAAGATTTAGTTAAAAAAGGAAAAATCTGATTTTATAGGATTAAATTTGCTTCATTTAAAAAAAAAAAAAAAATTTTTTTCATGTTTTTATTGTGTTTCTCACCAGGGAGTCAAGAGGATGTGATTCTCTCGTATGAACCTGTGCTGCGGCAAGAAATTATGTTGGCTTAAAAAAAAAAAAAAAAAAAGGACAATATTTAGGTGTGAGGAGGAAAATTTAATTAGTGATAACCTTTTAGGATAGTTCAGCTCTTTGATATTCAGCTGCCAGATGTTTGAGATTGCAGCGGCCGCGGTGTCATTTACATCTCCAGTATCTATATTTATACACCACATATACTGAATATGGGGAATGACAGCAGAAATGTAGGACAGGAGCGTAAAATGGGACAGGACTGCAGGTCCCATTGCCCCCTCCCCTGCTTATGATGCCCTTTACTTGTTCCTCCCGAGGCAGATGCAACTACTTCATAGGTTAGATCTCATTTTCATCTCAGCTGTCAGCCTTTACAGTTTTTTACAGGTTATGAGACTGTGCTTTGGGCCTAAAAAGAGCTCGGACCAGCCCCGGGCTTCACCAGATATTTTATTCCCTGCATTGCTCCCATCTGCAGAAAACTGATTTTAAGATCCTTTATACAACTTTTTCCTGCCTATTTATAACATTTGCTTTATTTTCTGGTTCTCACACAGCACCCAGACCTTATTTTAGGTTTTAAAAAAAGAAAGTATGGTGAATCCTCCTTTTATTGTCATGGACCATACCTGTTGAAAGGTTTCCTGAAGGCATGGGGATGGTAGACTGCAATGGCTCTAAAATGTGGGATTTCTTCATTTCAGCTCTGAGATTAAGCTTTTAAAAGAGAGAAAATAACAAAATTATCATTTTCAGTTGCGATTGATACACTGATCTGTTAATAAATCATAGAATAAACTGCTTGAACAACAAACCAATGTAGTTTTTTCCTTCCAGTAAATTATGCCAGACCTGTCATCATCCTTGGACCGATGAAGGACAGGATCAACGACGATTTGATATCAGAATTCCCAGACAAGTTTGGCTCCTGTGTCCCACGTAAGACCAGCAATCCTTTTATTTCCTCACCCAACTTTTAAATGTTGTCATCAGGATCGTTTAAGATAGAAATTTACTTTCTTTTCAGACAACAATTTTAAGATTGGATTTGATGTTTCTTTTTCATTTAATGATAGTCATACAGCTAATAATTTTGCTGTATAACTGTTAGAAACACACAGATATATATATATATATATATATATATATATATATATATATATATATACGGACATAAAACTTAAGTACATGCCTGAATCCGTTCAGATTCTCCACCAGTTCTTCTGCTCTGCAGCGTTCACAGCAGATGAGTCCCTGCTGGTTTGAGCCGATATCTAATGTTGCATGTCACACACTATCTGCATACAGCAGAGTGTATAAATCCATCCTCATGCTCCAGATACTCCACATATAAGTTCCACATGAAGGACACATGCACACCAAATCTCAGGTGATGCAGCACGTTTGCTGTTTGCAGAACCATGAACCCAACTCTCTTTTTTATGTTTCCACTGAGACAAACTCCAGCTGTAACTGTATAATAAAATCCAAAATGCTTATGCTTAATCCCTGTAAATGATCCATGACACATAAGTACACTTCTATGAATTTTCCAGCTGTTACAGCGACTGTTTGCAGATCGCAAGTGTCACTAATAATGTCATGAATTCACACGTTAGCTAGTGGCGGATGATAGCATGGGTATGATCCGTCAGCTCCAGGCTGCAATGCATCATGGTCTGTTTCTTTAATTTACTTTTAGTGTACATTGTGATAAGTTTGTTGGGTGCTATGTCTATAAAATTTTAGATTTGACATACTGCGCTTAGCATAATGGCTGACTCACTACATACTGTAACTAGTGGGCAGTCTGAACACAAGCTGAGTCTTTGAGCATCAATGATGTACAAATTATATCCAGTTTGTCAGTAAATATGTGGGAAAAATCATTCAACTGGTTAAAAACAAAGTTCCTGAAAAGGAGATTAAGGGATTAGCATGTTTCTGCCTGTTCAGTGCAGAATATCATGAATTAGAGGAAGAAATCTGGGGAATTTGAGCGCCACTGGATTGAGAACTCTTCTGTGAAAAACTGATCAAACCGCATAAATTAAGTGATTTCTGCGGTAAATCATCGTCAAGCTCTATGGTACAGAGTTACATTTACAAGTGCTACTTTAAACATTACTGTGCAGAAAAAGAGCTGAGTGTTAACTTTACCCAGAGGCTGTGTTGATTTCTCCAGACTCTGAGGCATCTGGGAATGTGGACGATGGTCAGTTCTGTTAGTTTTCTGGATCTTTTGTAGAGGAAATGTTTGAAATAACACCTGAAACTCTTCATTGCTTGTTATCCTCAGTACCAAAACTACTTAATAGGAAGGAATCTTTCAATATTTCAGCCTTACTACAAGTTTTTGTAGGCCTGAAATCCAAAAATGGAAATCCTGTACTGTAAGTTTAAAAGAATGATGTTTGAGATTAAATATAAAATAAAATTAGTTCATACTGATAAATGTTTTTATTCATGTTTTCACATCATCTCAGTGTTTCTGACTTGTGGTTTTTTTCACTCTTTTCACGTTAAGTTTTTGTGTTGTTATATCATTAACATAGAAGCCCATCCTCTCTGAGTTCATCCTGAGAGATCAGCTCGCTCATCTGTGTCTTGTTTGACCTATTTTCATCAGCCAAAGCCAATATTATTTTGCATGTTTTAATTTACCCATCTCTTTTATTTCAATTTAAACCATAAAAAGCTGCTAACAATTCAGAATGTGAAGGTAAGTGAGACGACAAACAGAATTATTTTTTCAGCACATTAACTAGAAAGTGGCAACTGAAATCATTTGTTCCCATAAATTATACTTTTTTTGTTTGTTTGGCTAATTCAGATTGTGTAGATTAGGTCGGTAATGTTCATGTAAGGGACTTTTGTTTGACTTTTTTGTTTGTTTTACTCTGAGTGAAGCTTTTGTAGAAGCATTATCAGACGGCTTGCTTCTTATATCAGGTGAAATTTATTGGCACAAATCAAAACACAAAATGTTTACAATGTTTTGTAACAGTGTGCTTGTTCTCAATGCTACGGGACATAAAATGCAGTCTTCAGGCTTTTTACTATGGTTAAAAAAAAAAATAAAACACCTGCTTACATCCATCTGGCTTCTGAGTGCCTTGGGAAAGTGTTTCACCCTTTAAAGCAACCCAAAATCCTCTTCTGGGTAAACTAGTGATCAAACCTGAGATTGCTTGAGATCTAGAACAGAAAATAAACAAAACAGAAAAACTAAAATCCATAATACTGTACACCATAAAGGGATCACATTAAATTACTGTATATTCTACTGAAGAAGTCACTGTAGACATTTTTTTTGTTTTGTTTTTTAGTTATGTGAAACTTTGCAGTTGGGAAATGTGCTTGTGTTAGAAATCAGTAAAAAAAAAAAGAACAAATAAAATAAAAGAATAAATAAATAAAGATAAAAAGAAACCAGTGAACTGTCCTCGTTCATGCAGTCCTTTGGTGCACCCAGATATTGTGTTTCCATCAATGCTAATCAGACTTTGAGCCAATAAACGGTTCCTACTGATGTCCAGTCATTCAACACAGCGACTGAATGAATGTGAAACACGTCCCATTGTCGGAAAAAGCCAGATGTTCCTGATGTTGGTGGGTTTTTGACCAGTATATGACACAAAAGAAGCTTTAGCAGTGTTTAGAGATGCATGGTGCTACAGTAAGTGTCCCTAAATCAGAGTGGCAAAGTCGTCGCTGTGCATTAATTACTTTGAATGATAAACACGTCTTAGAGTGGAGTGTTACACACACTCATGCTTTTTTTTAGCTTGATGCATAAGTGGCTGCCTTTAGATTGCCCACTGTCTGCCCATCAGTTGCCAGTGGCAGCTTTTTATTAGCCAAACCAGTAGCTTGCTTTGCAAATACACAGCCTCTCTGTAGCCCTCATGGGTAAATCAATAATTTCCTCTGTATTACTAATATTCTCTCCTTTTTTGGAGTCGAGATCAACATTAAATTGAGCTTCAACATCTTGTTACGACACGCTTACACTTTATTCGCCTCTCTTAATCAAAGATACCACACGGCAGAGGAGGACCTATGAGGTAGATGGGCGAGACTATCACTTTGTGGTGTCCAGAGAGCAGATGGAGAAGGATATCCAAGAGCACAAGTTCATCGAGGCGGGACAGTACAATGACAATCTGTATGGAACAAGCGTGCAGTCTGTGAAATACGTGGCTGAGAGGGTGAGAAGCTGTTTACTAGCTGCTCCTTAAATTCAGCCATTTCCTGTGCAGCTGCTGATGCATCTCTGATTACATGCCTTTGTCTCAGGGTAAACACTGTATTCTGGACGTGTCTGGAAATGCCATCAAACGACTACAAGTAGCACAACTCTACCCCATCGCCATCCTTATAAAACCCAAGTCTGTTGATTCACTAATGTGAGTATTTTTTTTATTATTTTCACTTTTTTAATTTTACTTTTACAAGCTATCCAGCCAGCACGTCCATGTTGGCCTGTAAGGGTTAAATCTGGGCTGCAGATAAGGGTCTCAGGTGGGCTTGTCCACATTTTACAGGTACTACTCGGAATATACGAATTTTTCAAAATAATTCAAACATATTTTGTAAAAACATTTTCATAACAAATTTTATTGTGGTTCTGAATATCGATACAATATCGTCACGCACAATATTGCAACATTTTGGTAAAGCAACATTTTCTTACACTCCTAATTTGCATGTTATCTGGATGTTTCATCAAATAGCACATTTTAACCGAGCACCAGTTTGCCTACTGGCATTGTTTAAGATTACTAGGAACTAATGAAATGTCAACGCATTTCTTACTCAGCAGATTTCACACATTGACAAACATTTGAGAAATCGGCAAACACAGGCTGAGTAAACAAAATTAAAAATGAAAGAAGAGATTTAACAGGAATCACTCTCCCAAGTAAAGACCAATATTTGATAAAAATTCTTTTGGCAGCCTCAAAAAAAGCAATAACCCAGAAATGGTACAATGTCAACCCTCCCACTTGGTAGAACTGGATAGAAATAGTGGAGGAAATTCATAATATGGAAAAACTCACATATATTATTAGACTTCAACTTCCGAAATGTAAAAACAAGTGGGAAAATGGACAATATACAGAGATTGTCATAGAAATAAGTATTAACCTATGTACTCGCCTGTCACTGTTTTGTTCTTTTGTTGCTGTTTGTATTGTAAAACATGAAAATAAAAACTATAAGTAATAAAAAAAATGAAAGAAGAGAAGGGGGAAACAAATAGAAACTAAAGCACCAAACTTACAGACTTATTTCATTTTCAAATACATTTCCTCTGTCTGTTGTCAGACCACATACGGTGGGTACTGATTCCTCTTTTAGTTTCAATCTCATTGGTTCATATTGTAAACACAACAGATACAGTCATGTCATGTGGAGCATCAGTAGAAGCAGCTAATCATGCAGGGAAAGGGGTTTTAAAGTGACCTCATTCAGCAAATGCTTGTCAAAGTATCGTCACACAGTGAAGTCAAATACATCGACAGCATGATACCGTCTAATACATCACAGCTTAAGTTTTTCATGCAGAGACATTTCTGTCCTGAAATTCCAATTTAATCCTGCTGATGGTGTTTTGTGTCGTGTCCCCCTGTGCAGGGACATGAACAAAAGACTGACTGAGGAGCAAGCAAAGAAGACTTTTGACAGGGCGATGAAACTGGAGCAGGAGTTTGGTGAATACTTCACAGGTAAGATATTAATAGAAGCAGCCGTGTTCAGAGTAGATCTGTCCCCCACTGACCTCTGGACATCATGGATCTGTCAATCCTGCTGTTTTACAGCAACATTTTTACGGCCTCCAACAGGTAACATCACTAAAATGTCATTTAGAATAATTAGATTTACACGTTTTTTTATGTTCCCTAAACCCCATTTTTAGGTCTTTGCTTAAAAAAACAGTTATAGTTCATATATACAATACTCACAAAAATGTGGCTTTTTTATGATATCAGATTTAACCATAAAATCTACTTTAACCTTGATAGGTGAAGTTAATTTGACTTTCTCTACATTTTTGATTAAGTTCTTATTGTGCAACATGCTTGTTTTTGTAAAAGTCATAAACCACAAAATGTGAAAATTACTTCTGATGAAGCAGAACAAAATCAAAGAGGTTGTAGTTTTGGTAAATTTGACCACTTTTAGTCTTTATGATTAAAATACATATTAATTTTAGTCTCTCTGATATTTTATAGTTCGTTTTCAAAAACTGAAAAAGGTTTTAGTCTAGTTTTCTTAAGTTTCAGTCGGATAAAAAAAAATAGGAAAACAAAAAGTATCTGCCTTTTTACACTTGAAATTTGCACATTCAGTAACATAAAATCATGAAGCTTCGCTGGTCCCTGAAATTTCCTAAAACGATGTGAAGTTTTATTAAAGGAAAATTTCAACATTAAAAGAACCAAGAAAGAAATGATTTTTGTCTATTTTTGCGGCCATGGCCGTTCCCAACACTCTCAGATCAGGCCGAGGGTCGCGTTAACGCTGCAGCAGCAGGAGACGATAAGCTACACGCTGCAACTTCTAAGTAGCTTTAAACTGAAAAATAATAATAATGTTGTTGTCATCATTGACAAAAACAAACTACTACAATATTGAATTTCCCTCTGGGATTAATAAAATATTTTTCATTTCATTTCATCACTGCAGTCGGCCTCATCTCTTCTCAACATCCTACAATGTTTGGAATTCAGGTTTTACGAGTTGAATGGTTTTCTGAAGGACTCATCCTCAGCATGCACACGACTTCTCATACCTTTAGACATTAACAGTGTTGAGTCACCCCTCATTTCTTTATAATTTGCCAGAAAAACGTGCAATGATTTATTAAAAAATGTGTAAACATTCACAGAAATATGTCATTTCCTTCAGGAGACTTCAGGTGTAGTCCTGTGAAGGACTTTTTTAAAGCTCTTTTTTTTATGTTTGTTGCCTTAGGCAAGGCAAGTTTATTCAAAGTGCTTTACATAAAATACTAAAAATACTAAAAGAATATAAAAGCAAGAAAGAATTGCAGTAAGACCCATTTAATACACAAAAAATAAAATAAATTAAAAGATTAAAAACGAGAAGTAAAAAGATACTGTGCAGATTTCAGTCATAGATAGATGAGAAAAGGAACGTTTTTAATCTTAAAAGTTTTTACATTTGATGAGATTTCAATCTCCATGGGCAGTTTGTTCCACTTGTTTGCAGCATAACAGCTAAAAGCTGCTTCTCCATGTCTGGTCTGGTCTCCAGTCTGGTCTCTGATCTGGACCAGCTGACCTGAGTCTTTGGATCTCAGAGTTTATATTCTCTGAATGTATAACAGATGCATTTTGGGCTTAAGCCGTTCTGGGATTTACTGTATAATCAATTTTAATATCTGCCTTATGTTCATCAATGTTGTGGTTTGGGTTCTGGGGAGGATCCGTCCCTCCATCAGACCCTTTCCCAATGATTTTCACTTCAGAATTATACATGATTATTAAATTCCAAATGGCTCGATAACATCAGATGTACCATAAACATTAATGTCATTTAACTAAAGTACTTTGCATTTCCCAGGATTTCAGCGTCAGTACCTGCTGGTTCTCCTGCAGAAGGATGTGTTTCCTCCTGTCTGCAGCTTCTAGTATCACGCTTTACAGGCTGGAAAAACGTCCCTTTACAATGACACCCTGGTCTCTTTTAGATTTATCCATCTGTATCTATATATAACCAAAAAAACTCCAGCAAGGGTGACTTAAACATATTGTTTAGGGGGAATAACGGCCTCTGCCGTAGCTTCCCTCTATAACAGCCTCTTAAAAAACCCAGATGTGGTCTGCATAGAAACTCTTTATGTTTAAGGTGTCATTACATACCATATAATCTGACCTTTTCTGATTCCTGTGCTGTAAGTCTGGGTTCTGTGCTTCACTTATTGTGGGATTTTGGAGACTTTCGTTCAGCTTTTGGTGCTTTTGATTTGACTCAGAGGTCAAAAGTCAGATCTGGGAATTAGCAGCCATCTTTAACGGGGGAAGTCGGAGCATTTCTTGACCTGGGAACTCAGAAAATCCAACATTGGAGTACAAATCGAATGCACCATCTTCTTTTTGATACGTTCTGGTGGATTGTCTGGAGTCTGGACCAGAAAAATTCCTGAATCCGAATAACTTCACTGTCAGCTGGTCAGAGTGGTCTGCAGCACGATTGTACTACAGGATGGACACTGCTTCATTTTACCACAGTGCCTTTCGGCCTGGAAAGTTACAGGTTCAGCTCCCCCTAGTGGCCAAATATTATACAGTATCCCTTTAACTGGGAGTTAAACTAATTGTGACTTCTGGAGTCCGTCATCAAGTCGACGCAAAACATCTGGAATATTTTCTTATTCTACCATCAGAAATAATCTTCAGTAGTTCTTGTCCAAGTCTCTTTTTTTTTGTGTGTCTTCATGGTTTGACCCCAGGTTTGTAGATCCACCGTACCTGGGAGAGACGGTTTCTTCCCCCAGACACCCAAAGGTCCCACATAACTGGGCGTTTCTGTTTGCTTTTCAGCTCTGGTTCAAGGAGAGACCTTAGAGGACGTTTACGAGCACTGCAAACAGGTGATAGAGGAACATTCAGGACCTTATATCTGGATCCCGTCCAAGGAGAAACTATAACGACTCATCAGCCCGGAAGGGAGTTGGACTGCTATGAACAAATTATAAGTTGTAATATAAGAGAAGCCAGTGGCAGACGATAAGTTTTTATTTATACTTCCTGAGTTTTTTTATTTTACTTTATTATCTCTGTCGTTTGGTTATTGCTTTGTTTTTCACTCGAAGCAAATGTTCCTGAATGTAAACGATAAAGTGTTAGCAAACTTCTAAGTTTAACTTAACTTGAACTCTTTGTATATTTGTTAATTTTATTTAATTTTTTTCAATTTGTTATTATTTAAACCAAAAGGAAAAGAAATCAGATGAGAAGTGATTAAATTTGGGGGCATGCATCCACTCCGGGAGATCCTGGTATTTCGTACGGCGCAGATGTGGGAACGCAGGTACTCCAATTGTAACACCACTCTCTCCTCTCACTCTGCAACTAGCAAATAAACAAATGGAGTCAAACGTTTGGTCTCGTTCTGCTTCGTTTTAACTCTGACTTCTTGTTTCATGTCGTCCTTTTTGCTTCAATGACCATTTATTTCTGCATTTGTGATGAAAATGTTTAATTCTCTAAGATTTTATCTGATTATTACTCATTCAGCTGTTGGTAAGTAAAGGAGAAATACAAATATGCACCAAAAACTGATCACAATATTTGGTTATTAGTTTGCACATCAAACCTTCTGATGTTTCCTTATGAAGGGGAAACAAATTCTGCAATTTTCTACTAAAAAGACTAAAACTCCAATTTTGTCTGTCTAACCCACACTGTAGAAGCTCATTTTTGTACAGAAAAATACTGTAAATATTATCTGTGCATTGCTTCCAATGGAAACTATTCAGCAGAAAATTTATTTTCTTCTTTATTAGATTCTTTAGTTTAAATTTTAAACCCTGTGAGGGACCATGCTGATGAGAAATAAGAATCACTGGTATTTAAAAAAGGAATGGCTTTTATTTTCCCCTGAAAAATAATATATGAAAGTTATTATTAGGCCCTAAAAAAAGGTCAAATAAGTCAATGAAATAAGTCACAACGCTAATTCAAATTAAGGTAAATCAAACAAATAACACAAAAAAACGCTAATTAAAGAACCAAAATCTAACAAACAGGAGACGAAGACAACACATACTACACATAAGAAACAACCCAAACATAAAAATGTGTTCAAAAGAAACCAAATAAATGATCAAATCATGTCTAAATAAATAAATAAATCAAACAATGATCTGCCCTCTGAGCTCTTTGGAGGCAGCGCATCCCACTTCCTGTCATCACCTCACTTCTGCCCCCCAGCAACATTGAATTGGAAAAAAATAACAAAAAGAAACATAAGTTAAACAAATAAACTAAATTGAAATTATAATAGTACCTGAATAAGTTTTAATAAAGAAAATAATGTTCAGTAGTAATCTAACGAAATGAGATGTGCTGGTGCTGGGTTACAGGATCCAGCTGTGGGGCTCTGAAGCCACCCTGAGCTCCAGTAGCCAGTCCAGTTACATCAGCCATGTCCATTAAAGAAAGTCCAGTTAAAAAGGTTTTTTTCCATAAAATAAGGTTTCAGGTGAAAATGAACAGCTGAAAAAACAAACATAATAAAGAGAGAGCAATGTCAGAAACACTGGACGTCATTTCATACAGATAAGGAATGACTTCTTCTCCCTGAACCCTCCTAAGGAACTTTAAACGTTTTTTCTGAAAGGGACCATTTTTCTGTAGAACTCCTCACTATTGTAGTGAACGATGTTCAGGGATCTAAATAACATACTTCTAAAAATAAATAACTACTACTAAATAACCTACCTCACCCTCTTTGGGAGGGTTAGGTGGAGTAAACACAGCTGAAGAAGCCTCTGACTGAACACACTTGTGCTGCTCATGATGTTGATCAGCTTGTTCTACCTCCACGTTTGGCTTATTCCTGCTCCTCCTTAAGTCACTCCAGTCTTTCTCCTTTATGTCCAAGATTTAGTTTTTAACGTCACAACGCTGACATCAAATGTTTATCTACATTAAATAAACCAGATTATACACATAGAAGGCTTCATAAGTCTAACAGTATCTATTAAACTATTTAGTAACTTAATTTCCTCTGTTTGGGCCTGATCTGAGCTGCTATCACCTGAGTGAGTGGCACATGGTGAAGATGTCGTCAAACGCTCATGGACAAAGGATTTTTCTTTTCATAATGCTAATTAGAGTCTTGAGTATAATTCTTTAAAAGCTGTTTGTTTGTTTGTTGTTTTTTTTTTTTACTTCAAGAGAGCTCAAAGCTGCTAATCAAGAGTTTCCAGACCATCAAGAATCCCTGTGATTCACACACTGACCGATCCTGTTGGACATAGTTTGTAATGTCTGTTGTTTGGCCACGCTACACCTGGATACACCACTGATGGAGTCGGGCTTGAAATACAGCTATATAATCGCTTTCTGCCTCGTTTTGAGGGCAGACTGACATTCGTTAAGTACATTCCTGGAGTTGTTGCCCTGCAGCATCCAGAGGAAGGGCCGAGATGAGATACGATTCAATATCAGACTGATTTTTACTGGCTGGACAGTCGTCAGGAATGAAGACGGGTCGCTGAGATAATCTGAAACGTAGGTTAACTGTGCAGCTTTAACACGGCTCTGATCATTCAGCAAACCGAAGGTTGATGGTCGTCTCTTGTGTCCTTGGGCAAGACGACACCTTACCTTTTAAGACTCCAGTGTTTGCACCACTGGTAAAAACTCAACTGTGAGTCACTTTGGATAAAAGCTCCAGGTAAATGATTGTGATGTAACTGAACATGATTTATGGTGAGTTTTGTGAAACCCAGAACAGTGCAAGGAAAATGTAGATTTAGGCAACTTTAGATGAAAATGGGGGTTAGTTTAGTCCACCTCATAGACTCATGTGGGCCATGCTAAACTAATGAAATGGGCTAACATTCTTTTTTCTTGGTACAACAACTTATTAAGTCAGTCCTGTGTCAGTTTTATTTATTATAAAATCATTTTACTTTCTTTAACTCAGTCATTTTTATAAAGTAGAAAGCAACTAGCATAATGTGGCGACTTTGTTTACAAGATCTGCGGGCTTTGCCGTGAATAAACAAGGATTAAACTACTAAATCTACGCCCATTTTAATCTATTAGTACAAAGAAGCTCTTCTGACATTTTGAAACCAAACCGCATCTGTTTTCTGAACGCAAACTTCGAGCACTGCAACTTCCGACCATTAAAATCTAAGCAGCCCTCTGATACGCTGAGATAAACTGTCAATCAAAACTATGAGCCAATCATAGACAGCGTTCCATGTGCAAGGCGGGTTTTCTCAATGTGTACAGTATGCTGCTGAACTGCTGAAAAATTTCTAACCTTAAGGATTTAAAACATCTATCCGCCTTTATCCTGTGTGCGCATGCAGGTGAGTGCTGCTAACCCGCCGGTGTAAATGTCGGTAACATGATGGTTTTAAATCAGTTTTCATTCGCTGAACACCCAGGAAGCATAACGACTAATCACTCAGCTGACTGTAACAGCGGTTTATCTTATCGGACTTTTTTCATGTATCCGTCATCGTTTCGGGGCCATTTGTCCGCGAAACTACGGGGGAAAATCTATTTAAGTCAGGGATGGAGTTGGGAAGGAAAAGCAGTCCGAGTGAGGGCACTTTGCAAACCGGGGGAGGGGAGAGCCGAGATGAGAATTTACTCCCACCTCGAGGAAAACGAAAGTAATTTCTGTTACATTGTGTGACTGAACAAGTGTGTTTTTTGGGGAGAATTAACTCAGAACGGTGTTACTTTGGGGGTCGAGGTCGTTTAATGTCTCGTCTTCGCCGACAATAACATTCATCATCTCGCAGAAGCTGCGTTTCCGTGCCAATGTAAAGTCACACGCGGTGACCGCGACCACTTCCGGTTTGCATGTTTAAATAAAAGTATTGAATTGGGAAATTTCGGTATGAGTTGTACTTTACAGCATCTAAAGCAGTTCTTCCCAAACTTTGGTCTGGGATATTTAAATAATTGTGAAAAATATAAAAACTATATTTATTAAATAAATCTGATATTTTTAACATGGTTTTCAAAATTAAACCATTTATGAAGAGATTAATCTACATTAAACACCTTAATTCTTTAACATATTAATGCAGAAATCCACATTAATCCACATTATTTATGAATACAAATAGTTTTTAAGCCTTATATTTAGAGAATCCTGCAGGACGATCATCTGATATATAAACAATTGTCATTGAAGAAAGGAGGGTCACCAACACCAATATATGTCATCTTGAGGATTGTGGCTCAAAAAGTTTGGGAACCAGTGCTATAAAGTCTCAATATGCCCGTTATTTCTTTATATTTTACTTCCGAGCAGTCAGTCAAACTTTTATTGTAATCTTTCTGTGGGCAGATTACCCACATACTTTGCTGCTCATCCCACAAAGAATTTTCCAAACAAATGTGAAACTATTTAAAAGGGAAATAAACAACCTTGCCTTGTGTTTAGGTTTTAATCCCAAAAACATCAAACTAAGTTTTTAACTTGGTGTGAAATGGAACTTTCTCATATCTTAAAGTGGTTCTTTAGACATTGGCTGCTTTTTCATTAATTTCCAGTGCTGTTCTTCATCATTGTCAGAAGAATTTCCTTTTATTTAAGCCCCTTAACACTGACTCAATCAATCAACATTATTTATAAAGCACTTTTTGTATAAATGAATTGCAGTTAAGAGTGCTTAACATTAAAAGAGAACAACATTGACAACAACAAAAAAACAGTAGAACACATGTAAACAGACCATTATGAACAATTCAAAGGCTCCTTTTGAATCAAAATGTTGAATTGGGACACGACAGCCTTTAAATGAATTGGTTGTGTTCAAAAGTTCTTTGCAAAACTCTTAATCTTTATATTTATTTTTTACTTCCTAGCAACCAGACTTTCTTATCTTCTAGTGGTTATGATCAATAGGTCTCCTGACTTTTTCTTTAAGCTGCTTTTTCACCTATTTTCAGTCCATTTCTTATATGTGACTAAGAACTCCTTGCTCAGGGGATGAACCTGTGTTGCATCTACATATAAACAATTCAGCAAAAGTTGCATCTATTTTATTTTTTGTGACATTGGCAAAAATAAATAAATAAAAAAAACAGCAAATATAACACAGTTTGACAGGAAACAGGATTTCAGCAGCACAAGATGATTCCCAAAGAGTTGAAAACTTGGCATATCTCAGCATCATGTGAGAAAGAAGAGGAGTCAGGACTGAAAAACAATCTACAGATGAACAGGACCTGAGAGATGCTTATGGACATTCGGTTGATCCATCTACTGTCAGCTGAAGCGTCGTCAGAAATGAGATATGGTCTCTATAGAGGGACGACCATGAAGAAGCCATTTTTAAGAGGGGAAACAGTGACCTTAAATAACTGGACTGTAAATTAGTGACAACAGGTGTGATGGAGGGATGAATCCTTTCCAGAGTCCAGGCCTTGACATTAATGAAGCAGCGTGGGACAACAAAGGGTTGAAAAAATGCAAAGAGGAGCTTTGGAAAAGTCCTTCAAGAGGTCTGGAGAGCCATCCATCCATCTTCTGCTGCTTATACAGGATTAGACTTCCCTCTCCTCAGCAATGTTAGCCAGCCCATTCAGGCGGATCCAGAGTTCCTCCCAAGAGAACTATTCCTGAAGAATATTTGAAGAAATATAGTTTCTTCAGCTTCAGACTGTGTTGTTAGAATTGTATGAACTGTTTTTTGCCTTTTGTACTGCTTTTCTATTAATACCAGCATCTTTTTTTCAAAAAAACATTACCACCTACAGTCATATACAAATTTATTCATCTCCTTCCACTAAAGAAAAGGCAAGATTCTTAATTATTCAAATAACTGGACTGAACTGACTGAAAAGGGTAATAATGAATATAAATGTGCTAAATTATATTTTAGTGAAAGAAGATATTGTTTTGTAATTTAATTGAATTGAAAAAGGAAAAAACAAACAAACAAAAAAACGGTCCTGGACCAATGAGAGTACTTTGCTGGTGAGTGGGCCAGAATACCTCCAGACAGGTGAAGAAGTCTGATGGAGAGTCCCAGAAAACACCTGATTGCAGTGATAAAAAAAAAAATTTGCGTATGAGTGACATAACATCCTTTAGTTAATCAAATTTCTTGGCTTGTTTTAAAAAATAAAAGATTTTTGTTGAACCATAATTCAAAAATAATGTCATGATTTTCATGAAATTTTTATTACTTTTGTCCGTTTCAGCTTATTAATTAGGTTATTAATAAATTTGTTTATGGCTGTATGTTGTTTTTTCCTGACTATAAATGCAAAATAAACATATCTTTCCAGGTGAATTTATTTTAACTTTTTCAAAACTTTAAAATGCACATTTACAACATATTGTTACGTATTTATTATGCAACATACTGTTCTGTAACAACATGATTTAAAGCTTTTTTAAAAAAGGAAAGACTAAACTAAAGGAGACGTGTTGGATCATTGTCTTTTGGCGCTCTTATTTTGCTAAAACCCTCTTTACTTCCGGCTAATGTCGCGCTCTTGACGGAGCTGATCTCACTACAGCAAGTGCTGAACTGTTATCATGTGTTAATAAGTTAAAAAAGGAGGACGACCAATGATGAGAAGCCCCCCTTGGTTCTTGAGGAGAACATTAGAGGTATGTTCAGGGGGGACGGACACATTCATGACAGAAAACCTGCGCTTTCATCGATTTTTCGTGGAAACCCGGTCGCTATTTTGCCAGCCTTCCAGCCGCTGAAAATTTGTTATTATCGCTGCTCTGGACATGATGTCCGCCTGCTTGCTTCCCCCCCCTCCTCTGAATTACTTTCCCATCGACACAGCATTGATAACCCGGGTTAAACACTCCTCTAAATGTAAAATATCCCCTCTTTTCTGAAACTGTCGTGTCAAATAAACGTGAAAGCAACTGTTTCTACCTGAGGTGGCTTGACTTGTCCCCCTTCTCTCTTCCTCGCCACCCCCTCTCTTCCCTTTTCTATCCGCATCATATAAGCCCAGACCCGCATGCAAACGGAACAGTTGCAACAACCCAAATACTGGGATATAAATCCCAGTATAACCAGTGACTTTAGTCATGAATTAACCATGAAGCTTTACGCTGTTTCGGAAACGTTTGCATGCAGGAAAAAAAAAAAAACCGTGACACGTCCAGTTAGCAGGAGGCAGAGCTAGCAAGCTAACTAGCTACTTTATTCCCAGTAACACTGCTAGGAAATGGAGCTGCTGCCCTGCAAAATATCCCCCACATATGCATGTGGCAGGTCAGAAGATCCCCAGTTTAATTAACCACCCTGGATGGTTTTCGTCCTCGGAGTGGGAAGACGTTGCCATCGCGGAGTTTGACAGGAGTGAAATTTCCCCACTACTGTACTTTGGGTTTTCTCCTCCAAACCAAAGCAAGATGGACTCTCATTCGGTTTGTCTGTCTCGTCAGAGCTTAGATCGACGTTTTGCCGAGAGATAAAAGAGAAAATGTGCGCTTAGAGGTAGGAAAAGGTGGGCGAGCGGGTCTTTTAATGGCATATGTGTCATGTTTTGCACCGTTATTAAGGCTCGATGTTAACAGCACGAGACGAAGAGTCCGACCGAGTGTCAGCAGTTTTACCTGAGATCACATCTAAACCTCTGCGCAGCTACACGCTTCAGCTGCTTCTCTGATTGGGGTCGTATTAATATGAAATGCATCCAGTGGGTTTTATTTATTAGTATTTATTGAATTTCATGGCCTAGATGTTTAGCTTTTTGGCCACAAGGGCGGATCTGATGTGGTCTGATGGGATCGGCTGCACGATAAGTCTGACAAAATGTCCCACGGTTACTTTTCTGGGGTGTTTTTTTTGTTTGTTTGTTTATTTTATTGCCGATCAATGTGTCTCGTTGATGTTTAAGTTAAGTTGCATGTTTTTAAAGCCCCAGTGGCTGCAGACATAACAATGTGAACATGACTGAGAGCGGTGTCTTGTATTTTTATAGGTCATCGTCATTGTATGACAAAGGCTGTGGCAGATTCATCTTCATCATTCATACAGCATTTCCATAGTTTTTCTTCAGTAAGTATCCCTGTTCTTTCCACTCATACATGCAAACACTCACATCTGCTCGATCATGATCATTCATCCATTCCTCGATTGATAATTGTGACACAGAAGGAGTCCGAGCATGTGTCCGGTTTAAATATCCTGCATGATTGTTATTATTTCAATCTTAAAGAGGAGTTGTTTCTTTTTTTTTATTTAAATTGGCTTGTGTGAAGTCCATAAAAGTGATGATGAAAGATGTAAAAACAGAAGTCAGGAGATTCAAAGACTGGCTTTGTGCAGGTTTTCCCACCACTGTCAGAGTTTTAGGGTATAAATATGTAACTAACTCGGAGTTATGGGCAAAAACCAAAGCAATTTAGATGCCATGACCACACCACGAAGGATGTAGCGTGGAGAGAAAATGGTAAAGGAATCCTGGTTGAGTGGATGACCGGTGAACGTGTTATTACACTCAGTAATAGTCTGTCAACACATTAAAAACTAAAATATTTTGTTTATATACCTGCCGTGCATTCAGACTTGGAGGGAACTTATTAGACCAGGGGTCTGCAACCTTTACCGAATTATTGTCAAGCCTTGTAAAATAAAACTTGTTTGGAGCCGCAGATTTTGCATGACCCTTTTAAAGAGACAACTTGGAATTTTTGATTAATGGCCACAATAGGAATTTGTCTTTTTTGAAAAACAATTTTATTTTTAGTTGGGTTGCACCTGATACCATTCTAAAATACTTGTACTCGTTAAAGTCGATCCATGCCAGGAACCGATCCCAAATTATTACACACATTTTTTTCCCTTGAAATTTTTGTTATGTTGTCATTATTATTTATATTTGATTTTTTATTTATTTCACAATCGTTTGTTGTAAAAAGCAGAGAAGAAAATAAAACCTGTCCTCAAGTTCATTGCATTTTTTTAGTATGGTAGAAGTATCGGTACTCGGTATCAGCAAGTATTGTTGTTATCAGTTTGGAAAAAGTGGTATTTTTGCATCCAAAGTTTTAGATTTTAAAATAAAGAAAACAAAACTTCTCCAACAGAAGATTTTTTCTCTATCGGATGTAGATATTGGTGTTTTTTTTGTTTGTTTGTTTTTCCAAAGCCTATAGTTTCCAAACTAATGATAAGAAAAACATTACTGGTACTTTTAGTGTCTTTATGCTGTGGGAATTCAATGCAATGATTTAAAAAAATAAACAGCTTAAACCTGCATTTGTCACAGTATCTATATTGAGAATATAAAATGGTTGTGTAGCATTTTTTGACATTGTTATGAAGAGCCATTGTGAAAGGTCAAATGAGCCACTTGTGGCTGCGGAGCCGCAGGTTGCAGACCCCTTTAGTAGACAGATGATAATAAAAATTATTAAAAAGTATTCTAAAAAAGATATTACTACAGCCAAAACTAGATTAAAACATGCAAACATGTCAGTCTGATGGAAAAAGAACTAAGTCAAAGCTGAAAGTCAGACTAAAACATCAAGATAAGTGCAGTGTGGGGTCAGATTCAATGTAAACACTGAGCTACAGTCCGACCGGCTTTTCACAAAGAAGAAAAGACGGAGAATAATCACAAGCGTCCGGAGCGGTTAAGCCGTCCGCTTCATTGGTCGGCATGGTCGTAATTTGCCACCGGCCTGTTTGTTTGTTGATTCTTTTGTACGGTTGCGTAATTGGTCAGCTGGAAGAAGCCAAAAACTAATGAGATACAAGTGTTTGTATGTCATCTATCATCACAGTGTCCAACATTGTCCAGTCAATACATAAATAAATGAATATATATATTATCTATCTATCTATCTATCTATCTATCT
>JAVQJG010267405.1:0-15419 GCA_036024015.1 Craterocephalus amniculus
CCGGCGTAATTAGCCCCACTTTTTCTTGAGTGTACTCAGGTGTTCAGTCAATAACTTTGAGTTCTCTTAATATTCTCTTAATATAAAGTGTGGAAGAGCTCTTTCTTTATCTATTTAACATTGCTCTGTTTTCACTGTCCACTTCATTCAATATTTGAAGTTGTAATTGAACATTTAGGGAATGGTATATGAAAATAATGATTCACAATTATCCCTTCAGGTCAAATGGCTCAGGTAGCTTTTGACTGTTCTAGAAATGTCAGCTATCAGTTTGACTAAAGCAAACATATTTTTTGTGTAACAGTAATACATTTCAGTAACATTTCCACAACCAACGGACATGTCTTCCAACAATGTTGAAGGAATTTAGAGGCTTCTCACTTCGACATTTTGGATTAAATCAAGCTGGATTAAACTCAAGCTGAAATGTATTAGCTACTTCAGTTCTCTTCCAGTGCGAGACTCTTCCTATTTCCTCAGTGAAATTGCAGATTTACATTTGGTCAGGTATGTGTGACCGTTTATGCTGTCTGTGTCCAGGGAGAACAGAGTAGGCTAGCAGAGATGATCACAGTCTGTGCTGATCAAGTAGCAATGATCATGCTTCCTATTCAGCTAAAAGGTCACGCCTTTACTCTTTATCCGCTCATATACTCGGTCTTATCTTCTTCGAAAGAGTAAAAGATTAGCTTTGTCCAACCAAACCAATATGGTCTGCAACCATATTACACACTACTAAGCAGAGAGTCTGGACACTTGATCTCTCATAGTTGAGACTTTTTGTAGATTCATCCTATAGTTGGGCTAAATTTCATTTCATTACATGAAAAATTGAAGGCTGCATCTAGAAAACAAATTTGGAAACAATGTTTGAGAGTTCCAATGAGGCCCTATAGTGAAATAAATCTGGTAGGGGATCTTGTGAGTAATAAGTGCAATTATATCTCAATTACAAGGCAATTTTAAGCTGGAGACAGAAATACACTATATACATTGTAAATAAGGTCAATGTAGTAGGGTAGCAAACTAAATGAAAAAAATTAAAATGGCAGAGGCTTATTCCAGGATAATCTGTTCTGCATGTGTTTACTGGTCCAGCCGAGGGTTTACTAGACTCATCCTGCGTGAATGCAGGTTTAATAGCTGCCTGACTTTTAAAACAAGTCAGAGGTACTCCGACTACCATAAGGTACCGGGATGAGACCCTCAGACCATTTATCAGACTACTCGGAAAATAAGAATATTCTGAAAAAGTGCATGCATTTCAGTAACTTCAAAGACGAAATGTAAATATGTGGACAAATAGTATGCAAATTAATACAATTCAGCTTTCATTTATTTAAATTTCGCCTACTAGGATTTGCAGCTTCAGAAAACCTCAATTTAAAAAAATGAAAATATTGCTTGAAATCAATAAATATTTGGGATTTAAAATACATAAAAATCTCAGGCCTCTGAAAGTAAAATCTTGCATCTGTACTTAGTACATAAAATAAATTGGTTTCACATTTTATGTTGAATTACGTAAATAAAAACTCCAACATATTCTAATTTTCCAATTAGTGCCTGTATATGCTGCTGCAGTGGGACATGGGTTCCTTCTGATGCACAAAGATACTCGGTCTCATGTGGCTGGAGTGTGTCAGCGGTTCCTGCAACATGAAGGCATTGATGCTATGGAGCAGCCTGCCTGTTCACCAGACCTGAATCCGGTCCAGCACCTCTGGGACAATGTGTCTCGTTCCATCCACCACGTCACACCAGACTGTCCAGGGGCTGAATGATGCCCTGATCCAGGTCAGGCAGGAGAGCCCTCAGGAGAACAGGCTTCCAGGCACGTGAAGCACACATGCACACACTATGAGCCTCATTTTGAATTGTCTTGAGGAATTTCCACAGACGTTTGGTCAGCCAGTGTTGGTGTGGGGAACCTTGGCACTAATCCTGCAGGTTTGTCATGCATCCCGGTTCCAACACACTCAGTTTGAAACTCATATGTTTCAAATGAAACACTCATTGGCTGTTGGAGTCATTAGCTTTGAATCAGGTATGTTGGAGCAGTTATGCATGAAAACCTCTGGGAATACAGCCTTTGAGGGCCGGGGTCCCCATACCTGATCTAGAGTTAATGATTCTGCTTCCCATTCATCACTTGTTATATTATTCTTAACACACCCCACTATCTAATGAATAAAGATTTTAAACTTGAATATTCCATTCATCAGGATCTGTTGTTGATGTGCTGTTCAAGTGCTCCATTTTTTTGGAGCAGTGCATTTTTCAGCTGTTCTCATCTATGTTTCAGCTCCTCTGTGAGCTGGCCATGGTGCTGGAACTGCTGCTGACAACGGTGCTGAATTTGTCAGAAATCCACCACAAAAGATGTGCAAGGAACAGATATGCTGCACATTTGTCTGGAAATTGCTCGGTTCAGCAAGAGACCATGACTTATATTTTCTAAGCATCGGCAGGACATACTTTTTTGATTCAGCTGGTCAAATAGAAAAGTGGATCTTGTCCAGTAATGACATGCAGCAGGTTATAAATGCATTCACTGTGAAGGCATGAGCTGATTTACCCATTTTGTAAGTTTAAATGAGCAAATGCTATGCGGATAAAGCGTAAAAGAAACAACTCTGGGAAAAACAGGATATAGGAATCATTTGGCGTCATTTCATATCACTTGAACAACCTCTCTTTTAAGTTTTTGCTTGCAAGAGGACAGTTTCGAGACCACCAAGGAAGTTATACCAGGAATCATACAGTGATATCATTCTGCAGTGCACCACCTCTGGTATCAAACAGAGTCCCAAACTGGCTTAAAGAATGCTTTCTTTGACACTTTCATAGACTTTGAAACACAAGCTCATTTAAATAGCTACTTAGAGGTATTTTTGGAATTTCTTAAGCAGATTGCATGTGACACATTAAACGACTCAGGATGTAGTCCAACCCCACAGAGTGTTCTCTCAGCTTGCATGCAAGCGTTTGATCCTGTGAGTTAATTAAACTTGAAATTGTCAACAATAATCTCATTGAAAAAAAAGGAAAATGAGGAAAAAAACTCAGTCAGACTTAATGGTTTTATCATATAATGAACACTGAGATAATCTCCTTGTAATGCTTTAAAGACCCACTATATAATTTGTCGACCTTCAAACTCGAAACTCAAAAAGCTTTCTGGACTCGTTTGATGGCACAGTGACATCTATTATGTGCATATCTGAACCATCGCGGCCCAGGAGCCCCCCCCGAGGCTGAGAAACCGCACTATAGAACTTTCTGATCTGGGACGCTGCCTGCTGAGGTTTGCTTTTAGAGGAAGAGAGGAAACTAAGGAGAGTCGGAGAAGAGCAAGAGATAAGACAAGAGTCAACAAAAAGGCATATTTTACTGTCTGTAGAGACCTTACAGTTCAGATTAGATGCAAGATGGATGCCCAGTTTGCCGTCGACAGGGGGCGCGTCACTGAGAAAATAGTACAAGTTATATAGTGGGTCTTCAAGGCAAAACTTTGGTATCTTGTTTAATATCGTGACTACACATGCTGAAAAAAGTATTATTATGAGACAGAATCACCTTGAGAATTAACAACTCTCCCTAAGATGCAAACTACTGAGTCAGCTGAAGGAACTCTCATGCTCTTATGAAGCCTGCAGCAGCAGGGGATCTAAAACCTTTAAGGGCATGTAGAAAGACATTAAGAATCTGCAGTTGCTTTGCTCATAAAATCTCATTTCTATCCTGTAACAAAAGGCATCTACCCAACAGTAGTGGAACTGGAGTACATTTAGTCTAAAGACACTGGTATTCCATTATATACATATAAAAATATATACAGCTTGTATTCTGTTTCTGTCATGGAAAACCTAAAAAAGTTCAGAAACTTGATCTGGATGGGTGAAGTAAGCAGCATTTTAATAAACATCATTTTTAATGGACAGTCTTAGTTAAAAAGGAAGGCTGATGGTCTACCTACGCTATGCAGAGCACACTTCCAGCAGTTTTAATACATTTATGCGAGGGTTAGAGTTAAAAGTGTTTGCTTTAACCACTTTTTGATGGAACTGCTCAGCATGTGGCCGTGTTGAACTTCAAACCAGAGCTTTCGGACCTTGGAGGTATAAAAGCTAGCAAGGGAAACTAAAAACAGAAGAAACATTTTCAGTTCCCAAACTTGAAGAATTGATGAAATGAATGTGAACGTCGATGTTGAATCATCTCTGTCTGCTATTCCTGATCACAATCAGAGGATCAGCTTCGGGCGGTGATTTTTGATGAAAGCTATTTCTGCAGGTCGACTTTTACTCATGCCAACCACCCTTGTTGATCTGTTTGATAGAAATCTTTTTCAAGGGATGATGGATTTAAAACCATCTCCTCTGCCAGCTTAGAAGCAGATTTCGGTGATATGCATTGGCTGTTATTTTGTGATCAGGAATCATTGGTTTATTTATAATGGAGATAACAGCATGCTGGCAGACACTGAAGTTCAGAATTAAAAGTGAAGTGTGGAATCCATGCTGTGAGACCAGTGTGTGTGGAGACCTGTATACAATATGATTGATTGCAGGTAACAAAAGTGCTGTAACATTTTAACACTCAAAATTGTGAAAATAAAACAATCTTTCTTATTAATGTTTAGTTTCATTGAAATATTTTGGAATAACTTGTCTTTTATCTTTTTTAAAATCAAGCTATGCAAATTACTATTAAAACAATAAGTCCTATGTTGTGTGTTTTAATGAGAATATCTCCTTCCTATCCTCTCTTTGGACATCTGTGTGACATAATAAATTACCTTACAGTGACTAGGGGAAGGAGGAGCAGGCAAACCGGGATCCAGTGAGGCCACTCTTGCTTTCCATGAAGTAAAGCAGCATGATCTGTCTTAATCACATTCTGTATAAAGCTGGTAGAAAATGTAATTCCCCCAGTTTCCATTTAGTGCCATAATGGCTCAAGTCTCAATACTTTTGTGTCAAAGTAATGCATCTCATTTAATGGCCTTGTACTGATGACTAGCCTCTGTAGCAAGAAGGTGATTCATCCGCGTTTCTGCACTAATAAATATTGAGCAAAGAAAGCTGGGATCCTATTTAAAAAGCCAACCAAAATGGAAATGTTGACTCAACTAGCAAGACCATATTTAATCCTTCCTTCCCATCTATGGCTCAGCAAGCCGACTTTAACGCTAAAACATCCAGTTTATTTTTAGAGACAACAGAGTCCAGAAACCAAATGACTAAGAGCGGCCTCCTCTTCACTGTGTACCAAAGCTGTCTAGTTTTTCTCACAGAATATATCATGCATTATTTATGTGCATATTTACGATGTGGGATTTCCTACTAATTACTTTTCACATGAGTATTCAATGATCTTCGATTCGGCTTCTCTTCCAAATGTGCTTGCAGCTTGTTGGAAGTGCTGACTGGGGGTCAGGAATAACTTACTAGTAGCAATAACTTGCTCAGTTAATAGATCCTGGAAGCATCAGCAAGGGAAGCACAGAGGATCCATGGCCCTGACCACTTACATATGCCAGGATGCCTTGCCAGTGGGTCTGCATGAGCACCACCAGGGCTCTGGCATGGACAGACCTGAACTAAACGCAGCCATTAATAATGCTACAAGTTGCAATGAGCATGTTGAAATGTCCTACAGTAAATAATGTCTATTAGCTGTGTTTACTGGCACAGTCAATCCAGCCATAACAAGATTTACACAGTAATGTGACTGAGGTGGAGCCCATGTAAACAACACGGTTGGATTTATGCTAATCCATTTCTCATAGTTGGAGCTTACAGCAATTAAGCTTATCCTATGTAATTTAAACTATATTTAAAAAGTCTTTTCATACCTGTAAACACCTTAATCCTGACTTTGGGACTATAAATTCATGACACACGTCTTAATTTGCTCCCTTGAGAGACTTCAGTTCGTTCTCAGTGCATGGTCTTGATTGCGTTTTCTGTATATCACAAACAAACTTTCAAAGCTAAATGAAATTTCACTTTACACAGTGGTCACAGTCTTAGTGTGATATGTGATGTTAAAAATGGAACTAAGGAGAAATTTACATTACAAGGTCATTAAAGACAAAGGTCAATTAGTCATTGATGAGTAAAGAAAATAACTAATTTAACTGAGACACATTAGATTTGTTAGTCCTTCACTGATTTGCCATTATGTGAAAATCCTATGCATGCTAATTTGTGATTGTTCTATCAGTAATACTCAAACATCACAGCTAACACTTAACCGACGGCAAAAAACACGAGCAAACAATCCGATTTGCAATATTTCCAATCTGTACCTACAACTTTGTATTTTTATTTCTAAAGGCTTTGACTAACATTTCTGCCTATTGCATTTCTGCTCTTGGAAACATTTCGCTTGCATGATTGATTCATTCAAAAAGCAACTTGTCCCTGAAGTCAGTTCAGCCCTGTGACTGTACGTCTGAGTATGTATTCCAAGTTTTTAACATAAAGCAATACGGACAAATGAGGCCGAGCATGTTTTGTTCGTACTTCATTTACTGCAAATCATGGCTGGTAAAATGATCTGCCAGAAGTAACTGGGAAATCATCTGGAGACACCATTACTAATGCAGGGGGAAATAAATAAAAGCACAATGACATGGAAACGGCTCCAAGAGCAAAATTGGGAAGCGGTGTTGTGTGGCTGCTGTGCACGTGTCAGACTCTGCGTGTGTGTTTCTGCGTGCTCCTGCCCTTGTCTCTCATTATACTTAGATTGAGACAAATAGAGGGGGGATCTGCCCTTCGATCCAAACCCCCACACCATTTACCCCCCACACCACAGCTGAGCGTATGTGTGTTTGATTTGTTCAGTCTTATTGTGTGTCAAACAGCAGGGTGCACTGGCCAATGTCCTCATTTATGAGATACTAAAGAGCATGTTTGTGTGTGTGTGCAACATCGTAATCATACCAGTCTGAGTGCTTAATCATGGTCTGTTTGCATGTGTTATAGGGGTTGGTACAGACGGATATCCACCTATAGGTCCATAAGTGAAATGTGTGTTAAAGCATGATACACTGATGATTACAAGTGACATGTCTGAGTGCATCAGTGCATAATAAGTCTGACTCCCTTATGCACATGCACAGCTCACAAAACAAAAAATTGCTATCTTTTCACTGTCTATATGTCTTTGAAAAAATAAATATATATATATATATATATATTCACCAACTAATGTATTAAAGAAAAATGTACCCTCACTCGGGTGTTCAAGACAGACTTGGTTGTTTTTTTGTTCTGTGTGTAGTAAGGCTTGATTACTTCTGGACTTTTTTAGGGCCATAGGAGATGTGTTCCTCTTTCTGTTAAGATTTCTTGGGTTGTTTATACAGGGCAGTGAATCCATGACTGTTCTGAGTCCTCTCTGAAGTAGCAAACAGCTAAAAGGCTCAAAACATTTACATCTACTGTGAAAATTGCACAAATACTCATCTAGTAAGAAATGTCTCTTTATTGACTCTGTCTTACAACATAACATACATGTCATTTTTTCTGCAGGACGTGGGCACATGATCCACAGCTGCTGTCAAGGTTCTACATTTTCACTTGGAGATTGTTTTGCTTTCTATTTATAAGTGTATCAGTTACTCATGAATAATGGGTGTTTTACCTTCAGTGAACACCAGGCTGAGCTCTCTTTAACCTACAAGAAATTCTAAAAGGGAAGACGCAGGGCTCCTCACAAAGAGGATGTTTAAAGATGTGAAAACAAAACAGTGAATCGTTTGCAGTAGGAATGTGGTGTTTCCATCGCTGCTAAATGATATTTGTTATGCTGCGATTTGTGTGAGCTTCTCTGAACATTTCAGCCTCTGGTAATGTGATTGTTCCTGATGATGGCGTAACCTGCACCTGTCTGTGCAGGCAGCCGACTCCATCACCTCCAAACAGACCTGGCTGAACTGATCTGGGTGATGACAGTGCTGACAGAGCGCTGCAACAGACTTGTGATGGATTAAGCAATCCACCCCAGGTAACTGCGGGGGTTACAAGTCATTTTCTTTGGAAACCATATAATGGTCATACAAGTAGATTGCCTAAAAGATTAAGGGTGTTCAGATCTTAAATTTACTACTCAAAAAATAAAGGGAACACAATCACTGTAACTCCAGGTCAGTCACACCAGCATATTAATCCGTCCCATTAGCAAGTAATTTTGATTTTGAATCAATTTCACCTGCTTTTGTACAAATGGAACAGAAACAGTTAGAAATGAAAGAACAACAGCTATAAAGGAGCATTCCTCTGTTTTCCTGATTCTTCTGGTTTTATTAGTATTTTGGCCATGTCCCAAAGTTTGGAACAGGACTGTCCAGGGGTTGACTGATGCTCTGATCCAGGTCTGGGAGGAGATTCCTCAGAAGAACACCCATCATCTCATCAGGAGCAAGCCCAGATGTTGTAGGGAGTACATACAGGCATCTGGAGGCTGCACACACTGCTGAACCTCAACTGAATCGTCTGGAGGAATTTCCACAAAACTTGTGTCGGCCTGTTATCTGATCTTTCTACTTAACTAGAGTATGATTCAGAATCCAGACCTCCATAGCTTAAAGATTTTCATTTACTTTGATTATCCTTATTTTATTTAAGTCTCAACGCTTTCCACTATGTAATGAATAAAGATTTTCAGCTGGAATATTTCACTCGTCAAGGTCTGACATGTGCTGTCCAAGTCTTCCCTTTGTTTTTTGAGCAGGGTATCTTTCCAATATGTTTTCATTTTCAAATACATGTGTTTGGTACCATTAAATACCACAAGCTGAAGGCAGAACTTGTTGACAAAAACGGAATAAACTTCCGTGTAAACTCATTCGGTATTCTCTTTGCAGAAACTAATACCATCTGCTTAAATCTCAGAATACTTCAACTGAGCTACATTAATACTCATCACTGATATGGTTCCAGTTTGTTGACGCCACCAGTGAGCTGACCATAAAACCAATTTTGGAAAAAGATTTATTTATTCAGCTGTGGGTCAGTAAGTCGACTCCCTTTCAACTGTTTTACTTTGAAGGCTAATTTGGCCTGGCTTAACCAGAACAGGTCTGGCCTCTTTCTGATTAAGCGCAGCATTACTCAGAGCGGACTAGAGATCCTGCCAATCTCCCTGCTTAGTTCTCAGTGATGAGGAGAAAAAGAAGGACTTTCCTCTGTGTGCCTTACATAAACCAGATTGATCTGTGGTCAAAGAAAAACCCTGCAAGGACAGAAAGTCTTTGACCTTTCCCACAGAGACCAGTTTCTTATACTTTCCACAGAAAGTTTATTCATAAGTGAGATGCTCTAAATTAAAATGCTGGATAACCAGAAATTAAGACATTAATGAGGTTCCTTTCATACTGATACACTCCCAGTACCTCACCCGGTAAGAAGTTAATTTAAATTTTTTAATTCAGCAAGTGAACAGGGTGCTACACATGCACAATTATCAGTAATCAGTAATCAAACCAAACACAGAATATGGGATACAGCTGGGTATAAGACTTCTTGTTGGACCTTGCTTCAGGGGAGGTCTGCCTTTCTTAAGTCAAAAACAGAGCAATAAACCGACAGCAAAGATGGGAGAAAATGGGGGTAAATAATCTCAAACACTAAAATATGTGAAGAGTCAGACGCGAAAGCTTGAAATCAAGATGAAAAGGCAAAGGAGAAGTGATGGAGAAAAGTTGACTCCTGGGTGGGAAAACAAAACCCCAATCCATCAATGGTGCAAACAAATCTTCACCAATGACTGTTTTTTGTTTTTAACATCTTTCATTCCTGCCTCTGATGTTTCATTTCCAGTGTGTGATGTTGCTGACAAAACTAAACTGCACGTGTTTATTGGGACAACTTCATTCCAACATCCGGCAGCTCGGATGTTCATGGTTCTACCTTATTAATGTGACACAGTGATGCACACACACTCAGCCACAGACAGTTTCCTTTAAATAGCCATTTCCAGCAGCTACCTGCGTGGCGGAGACATCAACCATCGTTTGATGTGGTTCCGTCTACGCTTGTTTCATAGCCTTCCTATCTCTCCAACCCCCCCCCTCTATTTTCCAGCCTTATCTAATGCCCCCAGGGATCTTTGGCCTCTCCTGAACCTCTGTCCACACCAGTTGACACTCATGCTCACTCTCTTAATCGTCTCTGCTCCCCTTCTCATCTGGTCTGAGCTACACTTCCTTGAGGCACTTCACTTCCTGTTGTCATATCAGACAGTTTAGAAGAGGGAAAAAACTATCAGTGAAAGTCTATGATCCTGTATCATGTTAAAGAAATCCCTGATATGTTTTTAATCTTTTACAGGGAATATTTCTTTTATGTGTAGATTTACGTAAGACTGGACAGTAATAATTTACTCATTAAATAAGGCCTTCAACTGCATGTGGTCCAACTATTCATGTAGCTCCTTACAGTAGTTAGCGAGTGTGTGAAGAAATACAGAGATAAATGAGAATTTTTTAATAAAATGTCATAGAAAAGCTGGCCAATGTGAAACATTCCAGAGAAGCCGGGATGATGATCTGCAGACAGAGGAAACTAAAGCAGGGATCCCTGGTAATACCAGCAATTTGCTTATCGATGACAAAGACGTCCAAAAGGAAAAAGCTATCACCAGCAAAGCATGGTGAAGGTTGCCTCATGCTGTTTGACGGCTTTTCTGCCTCTGATTATGGTGCTATTTTATGCATCAAAGGGAAAAACATTTTCAAACAAAGAAGAAACTTTTCAGAAGCAACAACCACCCAAGTATCATTTAAAGCTGGCAACGCTGGCAGGAGGTTGTCTTAGATAACACAATAAATTCAGATACCTCTGTTTTTTTTACCAGTGCTTTCACAGTAACTACAAATTTATATTCAGACCTGTTTAAAGTTTGTTTGCATCTGCTGCTGCAAATACAACAAAAGGAATATTGGTGTATGTGTTGTTATCAAACAAAGGAGACAGTGTTGCATAAATCACTGACATACCTAAATCCCAGATACCCCAACAACATTTTAATTTTCTGAAAATACCTTCATCCTGGCTGGAATTGAAATATATTCTATGGAGTCAAGAACTGTGGGTACATGTTAAAAGGGACTTAAGGCCAGATTTGTGAGAAACTACACATGCATTTCCAGTTTATTTAATGCTAAGGGGTTGTGAAGCATTAAAAAACCAACATAACAAGGCCATCCACGTATCTGTCTGTTGCCTTGAAAAGGCTGTGTGCTTCATAATGCGCTGCAATTCGGCGTCTGAATTTCCCGCGCAGTCATGGGGATGTGACGTAAATTGACGCTGTATGCGCATTGCCGACAGCTCTTGAACATGAAGAACATTGCCGTCGCGGACTTGGATTCAAACACTGAAGGGATAATTATGGATGCTTCTGCAGCCATCAAATGACCTGCATGCACTAGCCCACAAAAAAGTGGCTCCACAAAGAAAAAGAAGACTTTATTAGCGGCATCTCGTGAGTCTAAAGGAATATGACCGGACAGTCTGTAAAGTGTTTGTGCGTGCTCCCATGCAGGTACCCACAACACCTGTCACGGCAGAACTGACTCAGATTTTGTAAAGTTGCCGTAAGTCCCTTCAAGAATTGCTTTAAAAAAAGACAATTCTTCACAGTCAGCTTTTGGAAAAGAACCTCTGCTTATGTCTGCATGGATCTAAAAGCTTGTACATGACGTGTAATGCAACAGGTTACTTGGGAAGACGAGCTTGTTCCAAAATTCTCTTTAAATATTCTTTTAAACAAATTCACTTAATTTTCACATTTGGATTAAAAACTAATGAGATATAATTTGCCTTTACTTCAATGACCATTTCAAATCATGAACTTCAAATACAATAATTGACTAGGATGAATACCGATTAGAACATCATGTAATGAATGTTAAACCTTGCCATGCACCTCAACTCCCAGCAATAACTTTAGACCGACAGTGTGCTGTCTTTAACTCGTCTGGGGCATTAAGCCCAATGCTCTTTGACTTTCATTGATTTAAATCTTAAAAATAAACAAGTCTGCAGAGGTGTAAACTTAATAGAGCTGAGTACTCTTACCAAATGATTCTTGCATTTTTAGAGCATCTATACAAACACTTTAGACATTTCTCTGCTTCATTTTCTCATTTGCCTACAGTTCATCTATATAGTCCCAACCAGTGCTACATTATTCCCTCCTCTCTTTTTCCTTATTCCACTCTCCACCCCTCGCCACCTCTCCCCGTCATCCCGCCTGCTCTTCATCTTCATGCCTCTCCCTCTTGTGCACTCTTTTAGCTTGACGCCTGACGCTGACAGATCACACGGCTCCCTTTCCGCTTCTGGCCGGGAACAACGCTTTGCCAGAGGAGGACAAAGGCTGGCTGCGATATCAGGGGAAAAGCAAGAGGATAAAGATGTGCATAAATGAATAAACGACAAGAAAAGTAACTCGGAGGCGGGTTAAAAAAAAAAAAAAACTCCTTCAAGGAAAGCGGAGGTCTCTGAAAACAAGCCAGCTTTCTCCCTGCATTCTGTTATTTTCTCTCTCTCTCTCCGTTCTTTGTCCCCTCCTTCATTCAGTACCTGTTCTGTGGGATTAACATGACTTAGAATTCAATCAGCCTGAAGCCTGACAGAAAGGCGACAGAGGAGGCAGACAGAGCGCTGCAGCTGTCGAGACCCAGCGAGGAGACGACCAACGGGAGGGGAGGGAGAGGGGGATAGACAGAGAGAGATAGAGAGGAAGGAGAGTGTGTGTGGGGGGGGAGAGAGAGAGAGAGAGAGAGGGAGAGATGGGTGTTTTTCTGCGGAGCTGAGACACAGCGAGCGCCGTGGAGACAGAGAGATGTGACTGCTCCAGGAGTCGCAGTGGAATGATCCGGAAAACAAGGTTAGTAATTTCATCTTTTCATCTAGCGCGGAGGCAGAGAGAGAAGGAGCGGGACCACGTCCGACGGAGGGAGGAAGACAAGCGCACTTAGAAAAGGGTTAAACGGCTCCACTGTGAAGTGGGAAAGTGGACAGAGGCAGGGAAGAGGCAGGAGGAAGAAGTATCAATCATTTTTCAGTTTGAGCCGAGAAACTCGAGATGTGAAGCTGCTGCAGTGATGCATACACACACTCCAAAAGAGGCACGGACACACACACACACACACACACACACACACACCGAGGGCTCTGCCTACAAGATAATGAGATTTTTGTCTTAAAGCTATAAGCTTCTGGAGTTTCACTGACAGGACACAGAGTGGCACTTCTGAACTGCCTGACATTCATGGTGCTGATCAATAGCCCAGTTCTTTCATTACACTGTGGTGTGTGTGTGTGTGTGTGTGTGTGTTAGATGCAGAGGCTGTGTGTGCTTGCAGTAGAGTATCACTGCATGACTTCTTATTGAATGTGTGTGGTGGCGACCGTGGAGGTGTGCGCATGTGTGAAGGTGTAGCACGACCGGACCGTGTGTGCGCGTGCATGCGCTCGTGTGGTTCTGTGTATGCGTTTGTGCAACAATAAGCCGAGGCAGCCTGCGGAGAGGCGTTAAGAGGGTCTCGCAGCTATTGATCGTCTCTGACAGGCAGGTGAGAGAGTGAAAAAGAGGAGCAAAAAAAAAATACAAATAAAAATTTGGGGCAGTAAGGTGGGGGGAGCCATGAGGGAGGGGTGAGACACAGCCCAGGGAGTTGTGGAGAGGGATGGGTGCAGATGTTGGAGGTGAAAGAGTTGAGCTGGGTGGAGGGGAAGGAGAAGATTTATTGTATTTTTTCTCACTGCGTGTGTCTGTTTTAGGTTTCTAGGTATCCCAACGCCCCTCAAAGCTGACAGTGGAACCTGCCTTTCTGCACTTCACACCAAGGTCATCAAAAAGGAACTAATTCAGTGTTGGAGAAACAAACATGGATCACACCGAGCAGGCCGAGAAACCACTTCTGGGGGTAGAGGAATAAAAGACAATGAGAAGAGTCGATGAAGACACAAAAGAATGAAGCGAGAAGTGACAAAGTGAGGCAGATGAATGACTGAGCAGAGTAAAAAGGGAGAGAGGAAAGAAAAAAGAGAGGTGCTGCTGGACGAGGAAGAGGCAGGGGACTAATGCCTCGAAATGAATCGCCTGAGAGACAGAAAAGTTGAACACAGCCATGAGGGATATCACATCGAGACACCATTAATCGGATTTTAAGCAAAGTGGATTCTTGGATCTTTTTTTTTCTTCTTTCAAAATTTTGGAATACAGCTCTGGGATTGAGCGAGTAATTCAGGATTTTCCAGGTTGTCTTCATCTATAAAAGCCTGAGAGGATATTGTGGGATTGGAATTTCTTCAACTCTCCAGTTGTTTGACACTGACCTACATCTACCTCCTTTTGATGTGTGGAGGAGTGTGGAGGGGAGTAGCGCAGGCTTCTGCACCGACACACAACCCATCCACCCCTCTGCTGGCCTGACAGAAGCAGAAACACCTGGGGCAAGATCTGTGCTAAACACCGACACACACACACACCTCCACACACACTTAAACCTGGATAACATGTGGAGCTGATTCGGATTATAGAGCCGCACAGACGGAAGAGGTAAAGTCAACACAATTTCAAACACACACACACACACACACACACACACACACACAATGCTATCCTATATTGGCCCGGCAGAGGCAAATCCATATCTGCATGGTTAGCTCTCCTGTGCTGAATCATTGAGTACATCACTGCAGTGAACACAAGCACTCACTGGACTGGGAACTCGCTACACGAACACACACTCAGGGTATGAATAATGAACAGATGTGCATTCAGAGCAAAAATCATCAGGGTACACAAAGACGAACACACATATAGGTTGACTTCTCCCATACGGCAGAGATGACTCTCAGCTTTTCTTATTGTTCTTTTTAACTCAGAGCACAACTCCACATCAGCTATATTTAACTCTCCATGCTCCCGACGTACTAACGCTCCCATCCAGCCTCTTCCCCGTGTGTCAGCCAGCTGTTCTGTATCAGATTATGGGCTGGATGCGTCTCAGCCTGGCTTTCATCACCAGGCCTTCATGTAATCTCACCTGGCGTGTCGTGTGTGCGGCAAGGTGAGAGTGCGGACGCAGGCCGGAGAGCGTTTGCGTGGTGGCAGCAGCCAAAGAGAACGGTCCTAACCGCCCCTCAATTGAGGCTCTTTACGTAAGCCGTCTGAGTACGCACACAAATACAAACAGATTTGGCACACTGACACATGAGATCAGGCTGACTGGATAGAGGAGGATGAGAGGGCGATGAGAAAGAAATAGAGATGAGGCGAGGAGGGGGGGGGGGGGGGGGGGGGGGTAAAGACGGGGACGGGCGGGGCAACAAGGCACTTTTTTGTGTCCTTAATCCTAACACCGGGCAGATGAAAGGTTTGCAGGG
>JAVQJG010267435.1:0-10474 GCA_036024015.1 Craterocephalus amniculus
CTCTGATGCACACGCCCTCTGATGCACACGCCCTCTGATGCACACGCCCTCTGATGCACACGAACTCTGATGCACACGCCCTCCGATGCACACGCCCTCTGATGCTCACGCCCTCTGATGCACACGCCCTCTGATGCTCACGCCCTCTGATGCACACGCCCTCTGATGCTCACGCCCTCCGATGCACACGCCCTCTGATGCTCACGCCCTCTGATGCTCACGCCCTCTGATGCACACGCCCTCTGATGCTTTTTGTGAGGAGCGGCTGTTTGTTTGAGCAATGATCCAGGCCGAAGTGACATGAAAGCTCTGACTGGCGGTTAATAAGCAGAGATGCCAGTAAAGCGTTAGAAAGTAACGCATTACAGTAATCTAACTACAAATTCCAATTAATTGTAATCTAACGCGTTATAATGTCCCATTACGTAATCAGATTAGAGTTACTCATGTTTCCTATCATGCGTTACTTCACACTACTTTAATCAATTAGTCCGAGCTCACTTACGTCTTTCAATCAGCCATGTTTAAAGTCAACTAGAGAACACGCTAGTTTCGTCGAAACAGTGTCTTTATTTAACTCAAAACACCTTCTCAGTCACGGTGGTGCACATTTATTATGAACTCATAAGCATGCAGTCGCCTTTTCTCCGCTGAAACTTGACCTTTTTGAATGAAAATCGATACAAACACGACTTTGCACACGACTTTAGAAAAAAATATGACATAGAAACTTACTGCCCTGGTGCATGATGGGAAGTCCGCCTCGTCCGCTTCCTCATCAGAACTTTTTCCAAACCAATCGGCTAATAAGATTGAATTTTTTTGACTAAGTCCGTTACTAGTGTAGATAATAAGGGCAGAAGCACTGGTTGAATGATTTACAAAGTTAAGAAGAGACTGACTTTATGTTCATAGAAGGTGGAAAACAAGTAAAAGTTACAAGTTGCAAAACATTGTGAAGTCACCGTTGTAACTTTTGCACTTTCAGTAAAAAAAAAAATCTGTTGTTATTTTTATGTTTGGAGGTCTTAACAAATAAAGTAACTAGTAATCTAACTTAGTTACTTCTAAACCTTAGTAATCAGTAAAGTAATTAGATTACTTTTTAATATACTAATCTGTAATCACTAATCAGATTACTTTTTCAAGTAATCTGTGGCATCACTGATTACAAGGGACTGCATTAGGATTTTGTCAACAAATCTCTAAATGAAACGCCAGAGTATTCTATCTGTGGATGCTCCTCAGATTAACCGAATCCTTTTCTCCCTAAACTTCCAAACATAGAAAAATAACAAGGTACAAGCGTGACTCCTTTGCTTTAAGACATGGTTGGGTTTAGAGAATATATCATTAGAAATAACAGTAATACTAATGCAATTTTATTGTAATGAGGGAAACACCATCTCCTCTGTTGGTATCAGGCAGCTATAAAAATGAGGGCTTAAAGGAATCGTTTTAACAGGGAAAAACAGCAGTGCTTTGCTGACTGAAGAAAAATGCATTCAGAAGACGACAAAACTTAAAATGTGAATTGCAAAATAGTAGATGCAAGTACCATAGCACTGCAGATAGCATCCAAATGTTCAAGTGTTTCTAGGGAGATGGGGAAAAGCATGGAGTAGAGCTTAAAGCAAGATTTTAAATGTATTTGTGTTTTACTTATTTGGCTCATTTCCCATTCACCGCCAAAGTTTCAATAACTTAGAAATTCAGAATATAAAAATCAACTGCCCTCCCATTGTACCCACAACTTTTACATGTCCAGCTCCTGGTAAAGTCTGTGCTATCTTTTCATTTTTGAGCATATTCACAAGGTTTCAGAGTTTTTTGCAGCAGACTATAGTCGGCATTTGTGGTCTGCTTTTGCAGCACATGCTTTTTACTGACAATGCGTTCTCAGTCATCAGTACTGTCATAAATAGTATTTATACGTTTTTATTCATCTGTGGTGAGCTTTGGGTACAGGATGATGTGATGGATGGATACAATCTACCCCCAAAAACTGCTGAAGTCTTGCTCTGTTATTTCAGTCGCAGGTTTGTGTGTTTCCATGAAGCAGTTAGGCTGAAGTTTGTGTCTCTAGTAAACACGATTGATTTTAGAAACTATGGGGCGCCACTGTGTCCATGATGGATAAAATTACAACCAAAGGGAAAACAAACAAGCCAAAAAAAAACTAAACCCAAAACTATCTCACTCTGGACTTCAATCAGGGTCTGTATCTTAAAGGGACTAAATGTAAGTTTTTACTAAAAAATATCTTTGCAATAGCCTTTTTATTTCACCCTCTACATTTAAAAAGTCATTTGATGAGCAAACTGAAACCTCAGCTGTTCGGCGCCGGTGCATCTATAAGCCTGTATCTTTTCTTCCTGACCCTACCTCTGATCGGAAGCTCCTGCGCTGTTTCTGTGGATGTGAAGTCTAGCGCATTCAAATGGTTACAGGCCAGCACGCGCAGCCTCTAAATAAGGCAATTTCTGCCTCAGAACTCCTTCATTTCACCAGTGTGTTGTTATAAATCGCTGGTCTGATCCCTCTGTGAGCACCATGTGATGCGGCCTTGAAGTGACGTTATCACATTCCTTACTAAAAGTGAATGGCTGTAAATAACAACGCATCACCACAAAAAATGCAACTCCAAGCCACGTCGAGTTCACAGAGGGATTGGACCAGCGATTCATAACAAAACATTGGTGAAATGAAGGAGTTTTGTTGCAGAAATTGCAGTATTTAGAGGCTGCGTGAGCTGGCGCAGTTCACTCCCATTATATTGGATGTATTCTGATCGTGAGTGGATCTAAATATCTCCAGGACTCCAGGAGTTCAAGTTACACCCAAACTGGGTGGCCCGAGCGCGCCATGTGAAAAGGCCCTAAGATTACATACAGTCTCTTTAATCCAGATATGAATATATGGTCCAGATATGTGAGGCAGATTTTATATTTGATTCCACAACGTTTTTAGAACTGGTCAGAAGGTTTGTCTTTTCACTTGAGGAATGAACACTGCTCAACTTGGAGCGACATGGAGATTATTTTCAGTTGTAAGTCAGTAAGGCAGAGCAAGGAAAAACTGCTTTTGTGTTTCTTAGACATCTCTTCAAGTCAACACCAAACGCAGGCTTCTTTGGGGATTAAGAATGTAAACCAGTAGAAAAGGCTTTTTAAAATCTGTATTTCCACAGTTGATCCACACAGACAAATCAGACTGGCTACAATAGGATATTGTCACTTGTAAAGGATCTTTTAAGCCTTCGTTGAATCACACTTTGCTATTCTTTCTGCCAAAATATATTAAGCTGACAATTCAACACAAGATTTTAAAAATCATGAAGTCGGTGCTGTCATTCATGCAAGATCATAGCAAGAGGAATTTGTACGTAATGATTTGAATGTTTAGTGAGTAAAGTATACCAAAACAGCTTCATCTACTGCTCTTGCTAAGGACCTTGATTGTTCTCTTTTTACTGTGTGTGCCAGGAAGCTCTTCTCTCCCCAATGAATTCATGCTACCCGGAGTATTTACTCTGCAGAAACATGATCTGAATAAATCATTAAAAGGATGTCCCATTTAGCCTGAAACAACACAGCCGTCTTGATTGTTGGAAATGATTCACACAGCTTTATTTTTGATGCACTGATGTATGTGCTGTGACATATATCAATGTAATAGAGGCAATAAACAGATCCACTTCACCTGCCACTGTTGATGGCATATCTGAAATTGCACCCCTCAAAATAATTTGTTCAATTTGCAAAGCTGAATGAATATGTGTTGATTTTAGACAAATAGTTTGTGGGTTTTTGTCGGTATACAAAAGCAAATTTAAAAAGACATGTTTTGCCATTTTAAACAGCTCATACTATAACAGATTTTTGGATGTGTAAACAGAATTGTAGTAGTGTGATCTAATCTCTCTCAGTTAGATTGGTAAATTAACAACAGCACAGGAAATGAATGACCTTTTGCTTGTCCTTTTTTATGTAAATGCAAAGTTAAGCTGAATAATATAACTTTCTCATTATTTTTCTTTAGAGTTTGTTGGAAAATATGAAGCACTCCCTGTCAACATCTGCAATGAGCTCCTGCATGAAGCCAAGACAATAGAGAGGGAATTACGTGCATGGGCTGTGTGCAAGACATTTAAGGCTGATTTACAACATAGCTTTCCTCTGGGGACACGCTTCAGCGGACAAATAGGAAAGCTCAAAGAATAGCAGCAACCTTTCTAAAGCCATCAGCCCTCTGATATGCAGCAGCAGGATTTTGTTTTAGCATTTAGCAGAGATGAGAATTTATTTCAATTAGACAACACACTGACATGCAGAGGGCTCCAACAGCAGATATAAAAGCAAATAAAAGAATAAAATATAACTTGGCTCATCATGTGCTGGCTCCCTGTTGGTCGTGGATGGAATATGAAACAGCAAACAGTATGTTTAAAAGGCCTTCAGATGATTTTACTGGGGACCAAAACACCAAGACCAACCATGAAAAAAGGATCCTTGATGTTTGGCATGTTTCCAATGGATATTGCTGAAGTTTTATATCATTGTGCATAATTTTATGCCTCAGCATTTGTTTCTACTCACATCATTTAGTTTTTTTCTCTTTGTGATCCTTTGTATATTCTTTTCTGTCTCTGGTCCTGTGATTTAAATGCTGCTTCTCACATTCTGGATTATTTTGTGTCCCTATTTATGTATTTTTCCTCTAATTTAGGTTGTTTGATTCTCAGTTATTTGTCTCATATGGTTAATAATGTCATTCACATTTTCACTTGTCATTCACATTTGGTGTCTCATTCTGATAATTTGCAGTGTTTTAGATTATTTTGAGGCAGTGTATGTTTGTGTGTGTGTGTTGGTGACATAACTTAAAAAATAATTATTAGATAGATTTGGCTTAACTATTCCAGAAATCTCTGAAATAGTATAAGGAGCATGTGATTTTTTTAAGGGTGCTGAAGATGTGGATAATTTTTATTATAACACCTTGTAACTCAACAGATAATGTCTAGAATCATTGGGGGGAAAAACAAACTGAAACAGGATGGCATCATGGTAGACGTTATAATCTGATATTATTTGACATGGATCATGTGGGTAGTTTTGACATCTGACAAGATTTGAAATGCAATTTTTTTGCTAAGAATAACTGAGTGTTATTCAATTATTTCAGAGCTACACAGCAGAATATAAAATATCATGACACAAAGCAATAGGCAACATGACCATTTCGGACTAAGTTTGTTGTTTCACCGAACTGAGCTCATCTGTTTACTTGTGGACTGTCCATACATTCTTCATGTGGCAAGCACCATCTTGCAACCCATTAAACCAATGCAAAGGAAATGATTCTTTCAAGAGACTGCCTATATTACAGCAATTATGTACTTCCAAACAGCATAACAATTTCAACCTTTAGTAGAGACCTAGGTAGGGAACAAGGCAACAGAGTCCCCAACAAAGGTTGGTAACTACTTTGTATTTGATGGTAATCTATGCCAGTTCTATAACGTTATGAAATACATGTCAAACCACGTCAAAAAATGAAAATAAAACTAAGAAACATAGTAATATGAAAAGAAATTCAGGTACAGAGTTGGAGCAGCATTATGCGAAGGTTAAACATACACAAAGGCTCAGAAACTAAGCACATATTAGGTCTTTTTTCCAGGGAAAATTAACCTTTGGTAAAACTATCCTATAGGTACCGGAGTCTTAATTAAGTTCAATAGAAAAGAAATGCCCCAAAGAAGTCCCTCTTTGGGGATTAGTAATCTTCATAAGTACTCAACCTGACTGGGTTGCAATTATTCCTCCCCAAAGTGACATATATTAACTAAGGCCTGCTCAAACTGGCTGAACATCCGACAAGAGCCTTACAGTTTTACCATGTCCAAGTTCGATAATATCTTAAGCAGAAGCTATTAAAAAATATATGTTTAAAATACCTCACCTAGTCTCCTTTGTAATAAATACCCTGTGATAGAAATGTCACAAAACCTATCAAATGAAAGTTGGATATTTGTTAATGAAAAAAACATAAAATATCATGAGCCAGATCTTGTAAATTAGAAACCAGAATGGGAAATAACAGAAATTAACTTTAACATGTGAACCACCTGCATGTCCTTATGCATATGATGTTCTTGCTTATGGCTAAAATCCATCAGAAGCCTCAGGGACCTATAGGTGTGTCTTGTCATAGATCTCTATACAAAAGTCTGCAACTTTTGCGGGTAGTAAACACATTTTTTGTATCAAAAACAGGAAATATTTCTTGGCTAACGTCCACATTTATTATGCCTGTGTGAGATCGAGCACTGGACACTTACCGGTTCAGTTTTTTTTTTTTACTAATGGTGCTAGGGTTTGTAAGGGTATTAGTATGATACCTGTTGGTATACAAAATAGGTAGATCAGCCCATTAGTCATGATTGACTCTGGGCTGGACCAATAGACCATCTTCGTAATTTATGTATACGCCACTTACACATGCTCGATACTACCCATGAAGGGCTGGAGATTTGGATGTTCGTTGAAATTACTGTAATCGTCTTAACCAAGAAAAGTACAAAAATGTCGAATACTTCTGTGTTGTTAATATGTCTCAATGCATAAAACACAAGTTGGAATAAATAAGAATTGGGTATTGTATATATAAACTGCATTCGCCGCTCACTGTATCTAATAGGATGCTGTCACTCAGTTTTGGAGGCCTGCTGTGGTTTCTTCTTGGTACTACTGTATACACGACTCAGATATCCCTCAAGAGTAAACATACCAGTACAGGGATGATCTGAGCAAATCCATAAACAGTCATTCTTTCTCACCTTTCTCTGTGTGTCACCTTTCACTATTCAAAAGAGGAAAAGCTCTGTGTTGATGAGTGCTAGTGTGGAGGTCTACACTAACTTTTTATATTGATGTGGTGAGTGCATAGTCTGCGACAATGTTACAATCTTTTGTTTATACACGTTAATAATTGATCTCATCTCTGTTCCTTTGTGTCTTATTTTCTATGGACCCAAGCATCCTTTGTGCATTGTTTGTTCTAAGGGAGCACTGTATAGAGTTTATGATGCAGCTGTTTTTCCATATTTAACTCGTACTATGTTCATATAGGTCCATTAAGTGTTTATCCCTCTCACCTTTCTTTCTCTGTCTCCTTTGAATTGTCTTTAGCCTGAAAATGTGCTAAACAAATAAACTTGTTGTGCCTTTCACTTTTTCCATGTTGGAACAAATATTCTGTGCTCCTGTGCTGTTCACTGATGTGCTGAAAAAACGGTCTATGAAAGTAAGACTATGGTGGGAGCTGAATATTTATATAACTCAAAAGTTTTAATTGTAATTATGTCGCGGGCCGAGAAGAAGGTCCGTTAAAATGATACCGGGCGCTGCTGGAAGGATGGAGAAGGAGGGCAGTATTAAAAATCAAAATAAAAGCTTTATTAAAAAGCTACAAATCATAAAAATAATAAAAACCAAAACAACTAAAAGTCCTAAAAAGTCAGTTAAAAGAAAGTCATTAAAAGGGCGTTCAAGGTCTCATTCAAAGCGGCTTGGTGGTGGTTCGGGTGGCCTCCTTGCTCGCGGCCTTCTCTGGTTCCCTGGGGACGGGCCAGCCGCGCCTCCAGGCGGCCGTCACCCGAGCCGTAGGCCTGTTCCCTGGGACCGCCGCTACAGGATCCTGGCAGCCGCGCCTCCGCACCTGCGCGTTGCCACCTCCTCCCTGCTAACCGCCAGCTTCCTCCTCCGCCCTGAGTCGCGCCCTCCTCATGATCCTCCTTGTCCTCGTCCTTATCCTGGTCATGGCCGCCACCGCCATCGTCGGCTTCATCATCATCATCATCATCACTGTCATCGTCGTCATCCTCAGCTGGTCTGTCTGGCCAGCCAAGGGTCAGCCAGGAGGGCAGCCGCCCTCCCGCGAGCTGCTCTCCCTCAGCTGGTCTCTGTTTCCGTTCCTTCCTCCCTCCTGCTGCCTGCACACCGGCTAAAATGTGTCCTTAATTGGCAGGGGAGGAGTCCTTCCGCAGGTGCTGCCAATCAGTTCATTAAAACTCCCACGAGCTCGGAGTAAAAACAAGTTTAAAACATGCAATAAAAACGGATAAAAAACCAGACTAAAACCATGCTAAAGCCAAGCTAGTGGGACACAGTCCAGTTTCTGGCAGCACCTGCCTTTTCACCTTGTGACCATTACATTGTTCTGTAATATGGTAAAGGATGTTTTGAGAGAATTCCAAGTATTGTGGCTTCTACTCAGTGTTTTCAGACAGACGCTGTTCTGGTTATGTCTCTCACTCTGGCTCCATAGAGTCTGACAAATTTAGTGTTTTCTGCTGATCTGGTCAACATTAAGACAAGTTTAATTGGAACCAAAGTAGGAAGAGTACTGTATAGATTGTGTGCACACAACCCACCATCTTCACTTCTTTTTCAATTGCGGCTGACGTGGTGACTGAATACTGTGTTTTTACCGGGTTTTTACCTGGTTTTTACCTGATTTGCTGGTTAATGATCCATTACACTGTCCAGCAGTTGGAAAGATGGACATTTAATAGCATGTCCTCGTTCCACTCTTGCCTAAGTTTTTTATGTTTTTAAAATACTGTGTATCTCTTCTGAAGTGTAGTTTCAGCTGTTTTCTCGTGGTGTGGTGATGTCCACGGTCCAGGTGAAGAAATGCTGCTAAAACCTTTCTGTTTTTCTTTTACATAAAGATATATTGCAGTATCAGCTTAATGTTTTGGTTCATCCTGATCCAGTAAAGTCTATATTGGAATCTTGAAAATGTTTTCTTTTTTATCAAAGTGTGGATATTCTTGCAAAGTTACAAGAAATCTATAACTTTTTGATCTTTGATGTGTTTGCTCCATAACTCCGTCCAGGCTTTAATGTCAAGATGTCATTTCAGTACTCATGAATAATTGACACAGCTCAGCCCTCATAAAGTATTCATAAAAAAATCATCTAGATTTGTTTTGTTTGCTGAACAAACATCAGACCTCTGGAGTAAGCCATTGGTTGCAGTGAATAATGCACATATAATCTTTTATGCATGACATTATGTTTCATTTAGCCATTGTGGTGTTTGTTTACATGATAGAAAATAATCTGTTTTTTCTCTTTTTTGGGGGGGTGACAGAGGGGGGTACATTGATTGCTTCAAATCACAACATCTCACTAAACTGAACTGTTGCAATACTATCTACCATTATGTATATTAATGATTCTATTTAGAAAGAAACGGTTTGATGCATAATTGACATTACTGAGAAGGTGAAACATGACATCTTTTTCCAATGAGTTTTTCTTGACCTTTGCCAGCAGACTATTGGGAAATAAAGGCTTGCATTGCTATTAGGAGATGTTTTCATGGAGAAACTGAAATAAGTTCCCTCTTCAGTCAAAGACATTGAGTTACTGACATGCTAATACGAAAGATCACCCATGTATTAACTGTGGTTAAAATCTTAGTCTGAGTAAATGGACCTTTTTACCCACAGATTCTGTATCAGTTACAACAGAGAAATTGATGAAAAGGCATCCATTTCCTCCCACTGCACATCCTCAACAGTGGCCATGAAGTATGGCAGTGGGAAGAACAAGAGGAGGTGATTGCTGTTGTGCTGTTCTGGGGAGATCATTTAGTTCTGCTCAGAGTTGCACCACAGCTCTGCTGGAGCCTTTCCCAATACGTCAGCCATTTCTTATTTCTTCAAAACTTGCCATTATTTTCAGAGCAAGGTTGTGAAAGATTCAGCATGTTTACAATTTATCTTTACTGGAATGTGCTATTTCTGTCCAGATGCGGATGGTCAATAACAACAGAAAAAGCAGAAGATGCATTTTTCGTTTCTTTTTTGAATAAAATTAAGTTTGTTGCATCACATTTTGCTGTTTTGACCTTTTAATTATTACAACAATTTCAAATGTCTTGGAACACATTTACAGAGTTGGAAATAAGCCTCCAATGGCCAACTCAGGCAGGCAGAGGATTTGATGGGTTTTAAACAAACTGCCAGATTATAGCAAATTCCCTAAAATTATTTAGAGGAGAAAATGAAGGTGGATGTTGCAGTTATGACCTAAATAAACACCAACCACACATGAAGCTGCTTATATCGTGAGTCTACTGACTCATGGCAAAGCAAACCATAGATTACTGAGTTGGCCAAGTAGGAAAGGGACCAAGGATGCAGGAATATGAACATAACAAGGTAAAAAGTAAAAAGATGTTGAGAGATGTCAAATGACCTGGGACACAAGCTGTGAAAGGGAAGGGGTTCACTTCTGGTGAGGACTGAGGAAGCTGGGACAGAATCATCTTTCCAGACCAGTGGCGGATTTAGGAAGTTTGGGGCCCTAGGCGAAGGCAGACATGGGGCCCTTTGTTGGACAACACGCATTGAGATGATTTACCTTTATACAGCTCAAATTTGGACAGCAGCAAA
>JAVQJG010267439.1:0-20000 GCA_036024015.1 Craterocephalus amniculus
CCCCCCCCCCCCCCCCCCCCCCCCCCCCCCCCCCCAATCCATGGCAACAGAGAAGCAATTTAGAATAATTTTCTATTTAAAAACTCTGAGGTTTTGGGCAATAGTAGAGAGTGTAGATGAGGGCTTTTGGATTAAATCATTTCATCTTTAAAGTAGTCGATGCTTGCCAGATGTACTCTGTACAGACTCCGAGGCTTGTGAAATATTCCCTGGCTCAGATCATGCAGATATGTGTTTCTTTTAAGACAGATGCACGCCCGTTCCAATTTTAGTCGACTAGATGTTTTATTGATTCAGCCTTTATTCATTCCTCTTGGTATCGATGTTTCTCTGCATCCACTACAGCTGCTCTCTAGTTGTAAAAATACATTGTTAGGAAAGCTTGAGTCAGTCTTTACAATGGGAATGACAATGGAGGGGCTCGGATTTGGGTGAGGGAGAGAGAAAAGAGAAATAGATTTTTCTGAGTTTTTACCCCCGATACATTTCTCAGAATCTTGCTCTCGTCAGCATCTCTCTCCGCTTTGTCCTTGCTATTTTGCAGATACATCAGATGTGCTGCATTACACTTTATCTTGCCTTCTCTAATGCTGCAGCCCCAGACACACATTTCAATTATTTTTGGGTCCAGTCCTTAAGTAGTGGAGGGAGTATCGTTTCACGTGCTCTCTGTCCGAAACAGAAGGAGACAGACGGCAACAATGACAGAGTTTGATAAACAAACAAAACAAAGTGTGAGTATAATGGAATACGAGAGAAAGTAGGGAGAAGGAAAAGTTGCAACACAAGATCACTGTTTTGTGGTGTCTGTCAGCATTCCTTAACACCATCTAACAAACAATGTCTCAACATGTTGTCCTTCTCAAAAGCAGGGCCAAATTCTTTGCATCTCTGTGACTTTTCCACTGAATTTGGGCTTCGGCTATTATGGGAAAGCTGCCAAAGACCTGCATGTTCTTTACACTAAAATAGCAGGCAGCTATTTTAACCTCTGAGAGCTGGAAGGTTTCTCCATGACAAATGCATCATTGAGCATTCAGTGATAATGAAAAAAGACTCTTATTTCTTCTTCCCTTTTTTTCCCAGCAATAATATCACAAATCATAATATTGTAGGGAGGGGTGAGGGGGTTGTGTGTGTGGAATTTAATCAAAAGGTCTGACATTTTCCCTTGTGGCAATGAGAAATCACAAATTACATCACTGATGTGTGACAGGCAATCAGCTGTATACAAATCTGTTCAAGTCCTCTGAGATTAATAAGTCAGTGGAGTAAATTAAATTAATGACATTTTAGTTGATACCTCAGGACAGTAAAAGGGATATTTCTTCCATATTATAGGGCATTAATGCCTTAAAGAGCTGAGCGTTCCTTATGCAGAGTAGTACACATTTATTTTATGCAGTTGGTACTTTTGTCTCACACACCTGCTATGGCGAACATTTACTGCAATCTGCAGCAGCCGCAACTAATGAGAGCAAAGCCTGGGGGAACAGTATAGGTCATTTTAAATCTGGTATTTTCAGACTTGACAAAGGACTTAGGTTTTCATACATTCCTGTGCTGCCCTCCTGTTTTAACTGCATGAATGAGGGTCACCTCAAGTGGTTTGGCTTCAAGACAAAAGAGGAGCTTTGAGGCATGAATCCAAAGCAGAGGGACCAGATACAATGTCTGTTTATCCCCCAGCTGGCACCTTGTTTCCTTTTTTTCTTGTCTTTAAGGGGTTTGCTTTCTTGTTACCAATCATTGCTTTTGGATTTGATCAAACTTTGACTTTTTTTCCCCTTTTTTTCACGTTTAATTCTCTATTCCTCACAGGCTTGTAAAACTAAGTTATGTTTTTATTCCTGCAAATCTTTCTATAGCCCTGGGGGCTTGTCCACCAGCTCTTTAAATAGTTTTTTTCCCTTTTTTTATGCATGAAGCAGCTCTTGTGATCTTAACACAACACCAGCTAAAATTAATTTCAACTTGGATGGGAGGGAAATTGTTGAAATAGAACAGCCCACAGGCTTTTTCCACTTATTTGGTGACTTAGGCATTCCTCGGGTTTGAGCATGCTGCTTGTTCCTGTAACACAAAACTCAGATGAGTGCAGCACATTGCTGGTAAAGTCACCTTGTTTTTGCCAAGTTGTTCTTTTTTTTCTTTTTTTTTTAAGGGGGAGGTGCTGTGTGTGGGTGTGTGTGTGTGTGTGTGTGTGTGTGTGTGTGTGTGTGTGTGTGTGTGTGTGTGTGTGTGTGTGTGTGTGTGTGTGTAATCCATTATTTCAAAGACTCAGATCTACTTCGCTGACAGTTGTGCTTTCATGAATTACACAGTTAATGATCATTCACATGCAATGTGTTACATAACTAAGAAGAAACTTTTTTTCCAGCTTTATTACACAAGATATTTTCAATTTTTTGACATTTTTAATCTCCTCCCTGCACATTTAACTTGTTTCTTATCAGCATGGAAAACGACTGCTTAAACAAAAGCCAGGTGATAAATTGGCATGAGACAAAGTTAAGTATTTACTGACCTCATAAAAATGCTGCCTCTCTTGCCCTGGTGAAATTTGTTCCTGGAATCTGTCAGTGCAGCACACGCCCCCAAGTGGCACAAATTAGAAACTACACCTGGCTTTCTTTCAGCTTGGCTGCCAAACTCCTCTTTCTCTGTCTTGGAGGAAATTGCTACTTACAGCACTATTGTATCATGGGTGTTCATTATATTATATCTGCACAATCATGACTTAGTTATATGTGAACTGCTGGAAATTACTCCACTTTGTCGCACTAAGAGCTTTATTATGGTTTTACTTTCTTTCTATGGTTTTACTTTATTTTATAAGTTAGTAAATGGGGCTGGGTTGGCAGCAACACTTAAAAAGGTATATACATTTTAAAAAACCTTATTTAAAAGGTGACTTTGACTTTTTTCACTTTCATATCTTTTACAAATCGTCCTATTTTTGTGAACAAAGCAAATAATTCTGACAATGACAGGAACTTCCTGAGACTAATTTTTGTTTTTATGGCTAACATAACATCTTAGACTTTCCATTAAAACTATTTAAGGCCTCGGTAATTTCTCGGGATCAGCTCTTACATTATCCGGGCCAGCGACAACCCCCCCTCGCCCCTTATTGACATTCCATAAAGCTGACCCAGGGCAAGTCAGCCATCTCTTTCCCACAGATCATGCAGATAATCAACGGTAAACACTGCTATATATGCCATTTATCTGACCCTTCATATGGATGTGAGCTGGACATCTGCACATGTCCAACACTCATATTAATGTTTGAAAGATTGACTAATTTAAGATGATTAGATACTTATAATTGGTTTTTCTGTGTGCGCTGTAATGCCTAATTTATGAAAGCCAGAGCAGTGCTTCTCTGTTTCTTATTAATGGCATTTAAAGTTAAAGAGACGTGAGACATTTTTTCATAATTTTCTCACAATAATCTTTTAACTTATTAAGTTGCCTCTCTTTCTCTCTTTTTATATTTCTGCTTTCGGTCTATCTCCCTCCTCTCTTCTCTTTCACAACCTCTTTGCTCTCTGTCTCTTCAATAAGTCACATTTAATAGTACATTTCCTTTCTTGGCCTGGGGCCTGGTGCCAGACCAGCTGTATGAAATGTAGTTTCACCGCTTTCCCTGCCAGCACTTTTGTTCAGAGGAAAAATAACAAAAAATCCCACAGAGCCTCTTGAACTCTCTGAGGCTTTTTTTTTTCTCTCTCTCTCCCTTTTGAAGAATGGGCGAAACAGCTCTTGATTCATTATTTGTTTTACCGCCATGTCCCTTAAAAGGAATAGTGCAACCGTCTCTTGTTGTTACACGAGAAGACCTAATTTTTTCTCATGACTGAAAAAGTCATGTTTCTGTCTGGCTTTCACGGCTTGCTATTCTAGAAAAAACCTGACAGAGAATCTGTAAAGATTGTCAGAGGAGCTTATTGAAGTTTGTGGAGTTGTAGTTTTTCAGTTGTCTCGGTTTCCTCTTCCACAGGGTTTCTTATTTCTGGTCTTGTGCCAATTTCCATTTTCTTCCCTGAGCAATAAAAGTCTAAAAGTTTCCCTTGCTGGTTTCTTCATGTCATTATTTTACACATGGGTATTGTTATGTTATCCAGATCCCATTAGTTACGACATCAGATATGGAAAATTGACTTGGGATGTATTCAGAGAAGAAATAACACAAGTCAAAAAATATTTAATGTTTATTCTACAGAATGGTCCTTGTCATTTACTGTAGTACGAACCTAATTAAGCTTGAGAATATGCAGCTATTGCCTGTGTTTTAAAACTCAAAACATATTGCTACCATCTGAAAATATTTTATGACCATAAGAGCTTCTGTCATTAATCATATTAGTATGTTGAAGCAGTTATTATATGCTGCAAGGTCGCTTTAAAGCATTTGATTTCAATTCTTCCAGATATTTTCTTCTTTTTCATTTCCAACCACAGTAACTTTACACACCCACACACTCATTCTGCTCCGTCAAGGTTAAAGTAATACCAAATGTGATCTGTCTCAGCAGGGGATAACTCATTATTCACATTCTCACACAAACACACACATACACACAACACACACACACACACACACACACTGGCACCATTTGGAGCCTGGATTTCCCCTAGCCCAGCTTAATTACAATAGAACTGTTAATGTTTTCCAGGTATCAAAACAAAGAGGTTTTAGAGCAAGGTCTATAATACACAGCATGCACACAGCGAGGCTGCTGCTTATTTTAGGAATTGTGTAACCGGATAAATTATTTACCAGAACATATTTTTATAATATTAAACAAGACAAAAAAAAACAAACTTAAAAATGCTCTCAAGACTTCATGAAAACATGTTGAATGGTATGTTTTTGTCTGCTTTTAGTAGCAGAACTTTTTCTAATGTGATTATTTTGTACAATGACTAGTTGTGGTATGACATAACCTGGTCATCTCTCCATTGGCTTTGTTCTCGCTCAGGCTCCTCCTTCCTTATGAGAGGCACATAAAAGGCGAGCAGGACAAGCCTCTCCCCTTGGCCAAACCGAGGAAGCAGGAGGGTGGCCAAGAGAAGATATCTGGAACTGGAGCCAAAGCCAAAGGGGTAGGGGCCAAGAAACTGAAAGGCCCTTACAATCCCAAATCGGGGAGTAAAAAGGACAGAGGGGAGACGGTGAAAGGCCAGGAGCCATCACAGGTCAGATGTAGCTCCTGCATCATTAGATTACTTTCATACTTATTATCAGACCCTTCAGGCTGAATTTTTTACTGTTTTTGAATTTGCAAAAAAGTAAAAGTGTTTGTTTTTTTTTGCTCTATTTTGAGAAACTTTAACGGCTGCAATTTTTCTATATGCAGGACTCAAATGGGAAAGAAGAGACTTATGAGCTCACCGCAGCCATAAAGAACGAAGCGTCTCTGCAAGAAGAACCGATTGTCATCGAGGAGGAAGAGCTGCATCTTACTCTGAAGGAGGAGGAGTCGTTGGTGGCGGAGCAATCATCTTCACTCTGCCCCAAAGACGCAGACTGCAGAACCCAGTGTGCTGGTCTCCCCCCTCACAAAGGCCCCGGGCCCCACCCTGAATGGAGGCCAGTCAAAGAGGCCCTTCAAGCAAAACTCGCTGGCGAACAGCAAAGCGAAGGGCATTTTATTCCTAAAAATCCGTATCTGCCTCATCGCTGGGATCAGAATAAACCTGCTGGACATGTTGCTCTGCCCGAGCCTTTCTCCAAGGTCAAAGACTTCATTGAGAATCATGGCGGGAGGGTGGGGAAGGTGCTGCCCATGTGTAAGCAGGCCGATGGACAGTGTATAGATCTGAGCACAGACCCCTTCCCAGAGAAAGATGACTATGGAGTCATTAAGAAGGAGTCTATCCAGATCTCCGGACAGACAGCTGCCTACTGCAAAGCCAGCCAGGGGGTTATGTCTCCTCTGGCCAAAAAGAAGCTCCTGTCCCAAGTGTGCGAGTCCAACTCTTTCGCCTTTTCTTCTCTTCCCCTTCAGCCTCCAACAACTGCATCCTCGCTCCCTGTCATATCAGCGACTGAACGGGATAAAGAGAAGCGAAAGAGCGAGGAGGAGGTGTTGGGACAGCGGCCGGGGTCAGACAACATCCCTGAGGTAGCGCCTATATTCAGACCATCAGTGATCCAGCATGCCCAGAGCAGCAAGGGTCCCCAACCAAACAATAGTGGCCAATCAGAAAGGAGCATTTCTGGAGAGCTTTCAGACGCTTACAGCTGCCGGACGAGCCACCAGCTTCAACTGAAGGTCAGCGCGCCGTGGCAGCCCTACCTCCCGCGGACCCAAACTCAAGATGGGGCTGAAAACAGCGGGGAGAAGCTGCTCCCAGGCCTGGCCGCTCAGGCCCGGAGCTTCGCCGGCGACTGCTACTCCTCTCCTCACCTTCACAGTCTGTACAGACAAACCGAGAGCTGCCTGAACCAAGAGAGGCTGGCAGGCTTTGGCAGCGGCGAGCGGAGAGAGCACTACAACAGAGACCGTGAGGGCGGCCCGGGCTTTGTATGCGGCAGCCTGGAGCAGGAGGGCTTGGCCTTCAGATCTCACTACGGCGATAGGACTCAGACACACGGAGAGAGCCGAGAGGCCGAAGACGAGCCCAGAGACTTCACCATTTCTAAACCGCTCTCTCAAAGGGTCCCCTCCTTTTCAAAGCCCGCCTTCTGCGGTCTCCCTTATCCCATCATGCACCAGGGCTTGGATTCCCATCCGAAAGCGTGCAGAGTTCCACCAATGACAATCTCTCCCCCCAAACAGAGCCCAGCAGAGTCGTCGCAGACATTTCCCAGCCCCAAAGCCTCGGCCGAGTCGTCCCTCACCAGCCCCATTCGGCCCAATAAGCGGAGCCTCGTGGAGCCCGAGAATGAGGACGCCCCGGAGAGGAAAGTACGCGTGGTGACGCCAATCCACCCCGCCGGTACGATCCGACGCAGCGACCCGGAGGAGCTGAAACCAGCTGAGCCGGCCCACGCCATCCACCTTAACAATCATCTCCCTGAGGGCCACCCCACCACCACCTTCCCCCTGCCCCACGCTGCGCCCCTCTACGCCGGCATGTACCCGCACGGCAGCCTGGTCTCCGCGAGCGTTCAGGACGGACTCCAGCAGCACCCGGGTCTGCAGTACCTGAAAAGCCAGTCAGCCGTGTCTCCCCTCGTCCCCCCGCTTCCTTTCCCCCCGGTGATGTTCCACAGGCAGCTGCTGCCCTCCAGCCACAGCCCGCACCATTTCTACAGGCACCCTGGTGGTGCAGCACTATACGGAGACCTTTTGCACCATCTCTACCCTCTTTCGACCCTCCCTCCACCTCAGCTGTCCTCGGTACACCCCAGCACCAGACTGTAAGGGAGACAGAACAGTTTTTTGTGTTTTTTTAATCTTCCTTTTTCATCCTCAGAAACTGTCAGCTTCTTTTTGTCTCTCTTCCTCTGGGATTGCGGCTCAGTCGGGACAAAACACTGATTTCAACATGGAGCTGATGAAAGACTTAATAAAACGCGTCAGTCGGATAGACTGTAAATTCCATTTCCTTTTTTTTAATAAAAAAATTGTGTATGCCTTTGTTTATATACTTTGCACTGTTCTCGATTTGTATCACCACTTACTGTATCTTTTTTTGTTGTTGTTGTTGTTGCTGTTGTATTCCTATTTGCACAATGCTCGTGTGTATTTGCTCACAGATCAGTTTCACCGCTCTCAGTAATCGTGAGTCAGGTTGTTGCTCCGGATGTGTGAAAAATGGAGGGCAACAGATAAAAGCCATTTGTTTACTGTGTCTGAGGGCTAAACCTTGTTGCTTAAAAAATACACTACAAGTAACACGACAATGAAAATGAAATTCTTTATATAACTAGATGTGCATTCATCATTGCAGCCTGTTCAACAGTTGTTTAGCGCATTATTATTATTCTTTAGGCAGCCAGTGGTGTTGTATTTGTTTACATGTCTCCACGCTGAACTCTGTTGCCTGTTTGCGCCACAGTAAATCCACCCAGACTGCTTGGAATAGACATTAACACTCACTGTGGTGCAACACCAATAGTTTCATCCTAACATTCAGAGGTGCTGTGTACGACAGATGTACTGTAGAATCGCTTTTTTTTTTTTTTTAACTCAGTTCAGGTTATTATTCATTAAGTATTTTGGTTCACATTCAGCTTAACCAGTCTTCATGCTCAGTCTGTTGACAAATCATGAATGTTTATTTGTTGAGAGTTAATGAAAGGCTGGTTTTGTTTTACTTTCTAAATTTCAAGTAATTTAATCCCCCCCAAAAGTCTTTGTGATGAGTACACTGTTGCGGCTTGTTTTTGTCTGTAGAACCAGCATAATGAAGCAGCCGTCTGCTGTGGAATGCTCACCACAAAAAAAAAAAAAAAAAAAAAAAGCAGCATTTAATCTTTTTTTTGTTGTTGAGTTGAAAAGTTCCTTTTTATTTTTTAGTCTTTCTGAGCAAACAGACTCTTTTTATTGAACTCCCTGAAAAGACTCTATGATTTGATAGGAATGTCATCACTTAGGATATTACTGCTTTGCAAATATCTGTGCCTTTCGCAGTCTTGGATTAGAGTTAGCACTACACTTGTTAAGGTTTAATCTTCTGTAGCAGGGTGGGAAAGTCAATATTACTGTCACTGTTATCTCACGCTCATATAAAAACAATACGGCACACTTGGCTATGAGGCATCAAACTTAAAGGGTAAGGCACAAAATAACCCAGTACAACTTTAACCAAATGTTTAGTATTTGTGCTTTGACAAATCTACTCCGGCTTCAATTTGTCAGGCAAGCGATTATACAAGAACCTGCAAGATTTACTGACGGATTATATTGACACAGGTCCGTGTTTGTCACCCTCGGGGCATGTGAGCCCTATGTGTTTTCTAGCCGTGATGAAAAGGTACCAGACTCCATAAAGTATGCCTACCGTGCTCTGTAGCCTGAGGTGGAAAGACAACACCTGCGCTGGCTTTTACAACCACTATAATTGCGATCCAGGACAGTCGAAATACACAGCGAACGTGTCTGGTGTTTCAAAAGAAGAAGGAAAAAAAAAAGCTGTAAATGTCTGTTTGTAAAGTTTTACTGAATACTTAAAGACATTCATTTCTGATTAAGTACTGTACATTGCTGTGTCTACGTAAAACTGGCATTAGTGCTGGCTCCTGTACAGAACATTCATACGGGATCAAGTCATGACAACCCTCTTCTCGTCTTATTTTCTGTGTAAATAGCACTGTAGATAGTACTGCGTGGTTGTTATGATATAAACTGTTATAATCTGTATATATATATATAAAAAACAGTATAAAAGTTGGTTACATGATCTAGCCGTGTTCTTTCTGCTCAGTTTCATGTTAAGCTAAACACTACAAATTAAGAATTAGGATACTCTTTTTATTTGTTGCATTTTCACTTTTTTTCCTCCATGATGTGCATCCTAAGTGTTTTTGATACCGTAGCCATCTGTTTACCAATCACCCAGCTGGCAAACAACTTTAAAAAATAAAGACATTTTGTATGATATGACCTCCTGTATATTTAATTAAAATATTTTACTATCTATACATGTTTCTTCAGTTGTGTTCTTACTGCATATAAACGACGAGGGTCGTGTAAACTTATATTTAACAGCATTGTAATGTTCTATTCCCTTTTTTTTCCCTGAGTAAATGCAGTGTGAATGGAGTTTTATTATTGTAATACCATTATCTGGGTATGAGATTCCATCCGCCTTAATCTTCACAACAGGCCACTTCTGGGCACAAAGCCAGCGAAGCCTCTCCAGTATTTGCTGCAGTGGAGAAATGTGCCAGTGCATGCATCTCTATGGGATGCGAATTGGGCTGCAATAAAAGCTATGCTATGACTTTTATTGCCACCCCCCTGGTAAACCTTTAGCATGAAAAATATTCAGTAATACTTCCAAGCTCAGCAAAAATAAAGCAGGCTCACCAGGGTAGAATGTAGGTCGTTTTATTGCAGATCAGCAATAATAAAAAAAATACAGTTAGCTTTCAAGACAACAGAGTAAAAATAAATTGCACTGAGAAACAACAGCTATGACAAATGTATATTTTTACATCGCACTAAATACAAATTATTTTCCACTAGGACAAGATTACTGTACTGCTACAAAATTGTACATAAACACAATACCATTTAAAATTTAATTAATTTGACAGAAAACATTAATATAATCTGACAGTTGATCATAGAAAGAAATAAAGCACAAAAACTACAAATCGCTTCTACTGTAATTGCGGTTAAAAATAAGAAGCAAAATTAGATTTATTCATCAGACATTTTCACTCAGATTCTATATAGAAGCAGCATTTCCTGCATTTGTCTTTGAATCAGTTTCCCAAAATAATACAGAAATGTTTTTCAAATTATTTGCCATTAAAGCTAACATGCATTGCTTTCTGAGAATGGCGAAGGTGTTAATGAGCAGGCAATACAATACAACTGATAATCAGTTTGAAATGTAATCCCAGCATCATCAGTAAAGAAAGTAATGTTGGGAGGCTTTAGCCTGAAGCCCTCTCCTGTTGTTCCAGGCGCATACAGTAAAAGATCAAAGTGACTAATGTATCAGCAATACACGGCAAGCATCAGAAACATCTGGCACACTGCTAATGTGGAGCTGCATCTCCCTTTGTACAACGTGTTTTTTCCCCCTCTCTTTCAAGGTTTAAACTAAGCCTTCCTGTAATCCACCTCCCCACAAATCTACATATCTACTCTGAATTTAACTTAAATTGGAGGGTTAGGCAAGAAAAGAAAATCAGCTACAGCAGCTTTTACCTTATTGCTTTATCTGAGCGTGCAATTCCAGGGAAAGTAGCTAAGCCTTTTGTGCACCATGTCTAATTATGATGACTGTTCCTCAATACAATATTATTAAGTGGCTGAAATATTTAGTTGGCTGGCAGTACTGGGTATGCTCAAAACACTCACACACACACACACACAAGGGCATTCATTATTTAAGCCACTCAAAAGACCCATTCATTCAATTATGTTCACAGTATTTATTGGCTGCAATGGTAAATTATGTTAGACTTATTGTGTAGCTACTAAAAAGCAAGGTCACTTTATTATTAAACCCTCTGGGGGAATGGAGAAGTCACATTAGTGCTTGCAATTGCTCCTAAAAATCACATTCCTCTAAAATCAGCTATAGTGGTCATAAAGTCGTCACAGTAAGTAGAATATGTCAATAGTTCCAAAAGGAATGAGTCGTCCACAGTTAGCCAATGGATCAATTCCAATTTGAGTGCTTTTCCAAAGGCTCTTTCTTTAGTTCATGTTCCAGAGGCAGAGCAAAGAAATAAGCCTTTCCATTTTAGTTGGATTGATGATAGTGGTGCTCAAGCCAGCGTATAGCTTCCAATTTCTTCTATGGGTTAGCTGCACATGAAAAACTTGATATATAGAAAGTGGAGCAGGAGATGTCACAGTACAGTATTGATATTGTGATATGAGGTGTCAGCAGGAATTTGTGAGGCTGTAATAAAGATTTTAAAAAATACTCCCTTTTTTTAATGCTCCTCACCTATCCATACAATGGGTTCTAATAACAGTTTGACATTTGGAAAACATGCTTTCATGTTGTGCTGTTAGATGAAATGATTTGTGGCCTCAATATGGATCTGGTTCCATGGGAAAGTTAGCATAGAGGCTGAAAGAATGAGAGACGCAAGCCTGGCCATGTTTAGATGTAGTAAATTCTGCAGACTATCCCCTCCAAGAATTGACAAAACATGTTCTATCTTAAGAAAAATTAAGTGAAACAATCATTTGTAGTATTACTGAGTTTCTCCACTAAAGTAGTGACTATAGGGAATTGTGTTATGATCAGACAATGAACTTAAAATGTGCAGGTTTACAGCTCCTGTCTGCCATTAAACAAACACAGATTAGTCTTTCCTCTGGTTTTTAAACACTTCTCATAACCCAAACTAACTGGCTCGGATTAGAGTTAGTGTCCATATGGTAAGAGAATTTCCCAAAATGATTAAATATTCCTCTATTCTTTCTATTCCTGGCGGTTTTCATCGCCATTGAGGTAAGTTTAGATCAACTCTGATATGTGATTTCATCAGTGTTATCCAGCTCAGTTAAAAGTTATGCTCTAGTTATTTTTGTTAAATGATTCGGTATAGTTTGTTACCTAAATATAGAAATGGTTAAAGCTGAGGTTACAGCGCTTTGAGGTTCATTCTCTCCCTGAAAGACTTCCTCAGTTTGCTGCGTGGTGCAGGAACAGGACCGGGACCATTACAGGCTCTGACAAAACCCTGATCAGTTGTGGCCTCAGGGGTCTGGGTGTGGTTGTTCTGGTAATCCAGCTGCTGGTGAAGAGGCCGAGACTGACCCTGTGGGTGAACATCAAGGACGCCCAGTGGAGCATTTTTTCGGCTAAGAGCGGCGGCGCCTCCAGCATTGTTCCGCTGGAGCTGCTGGATGATGGCAGAAAACTTGGCATCTAGAGATGGTCTTCCTGTTTTGGACCTTGTGGCTGGATGTGAAATGCAAGTGCCAGAGTTCTCCTTCTCCTGGTATGAGGGAGGGGGAGGATGATGAAGAGAAGCAGGGAGGGGGGGTCTAGCTGGACGAGTCGGGGGAGCGTAAGGCACCCCATCAGATGGAGGTGGTGGAGCACGTCGCTTTTTGTTGCTGAGTGGAGTAGAGCTGGTTTTGGGGCTTGAACAAGGGGTGGAATTTTTGCTCTGGGAGAGGAAATTCTTCTCTACCACCACTGAATGGGACCCATCAAACAGACTGGCCCAAAAAGGTGCCTCCTTGTTCTCTTCATGGCCAATCAGGAAGCGACCATCTGTCTCCTCAATTTTGTTGTGAATGATATCTGTGATGCTTTCAAACTTGCTGGGTGAATTTATACCTGCAAAAAAAGATAAAAAAGAAAGAAATTAAATTGAAGATTACATTTAAAAAGATGACACAAACCATAAAAGTTACATCATAAACAATTTTCTAACTTGTATGTAACAGGAACTCATTTGTATGCATGGCCACTGTAATAAAACAAATGTATTTAAACAAATACAACTCTTTAACACTATTCTTTTCAACATCAGTCAGCAAATGTCAGCTTCAGTTAAACTCGCTTCAGTCACTAATTCAGATGATTCCACTTACTGAGGTCGTTGTAAACGGAGTTGGCCTGCTTGGTGAGAAAGAGTGATGGTTTTCGAGGTGATGCGACCTCAATCTTCATTATCCGGTCGCAACAGTGCAGCCACTGGCCTGGTAACAAACAGGAATACACATTAGAGAAGCTGAAAAAACTTTTATGATCCATTCTTGATGAGATATTTTAGATTAATTTAACTGCACACAACTTCTGTTTATACAAAGTGCAAATTCAATTTCAATAGAGTCATTCATGCAACTATTGGTTGCTACCCTGATCAAAGAGGTGCTGGTAAAGGGCGTCCAACCAGTCCTCCATCTCATCCCGACTGTCTGCGGTGAAAACAATGGTCTGAGGGCCCTCTGGTGAAGGGTAGATGATGGAAAAATTCCTGGATTTTTTGCCTGCTGACTCCTTTTCTATCACACGGATCCGCGTTTCCTGCAGAAAACAACAAATAACTTTAAAACTGCAAAGAAGTTTGACATTTTATAAATTACAGTTCTATGCGATTTGCTGCGCTAAAAACCCCACTGCTGATAGTGCAAGAAACAAAAAAAATCAAACCAGCAGTAAAATGCCAAAGATGCAGGAGAAATATGTTCTGCTTTTTCTGCATTCTAGTTAGTCTGCAAAATGCTAGTGGAAAGGTTGAACTGAGAATTAAATGAACAATCAACCTGCTGTTTGAAAATAGCTTTAACATTTCTCTAAAGGGTTCATGTATTTGTAATAACAAAGATGGGGGTAATTTAAGTTTAATATTTAGACTGACTGATAAAAATGTGCACTCGTCTATTTTACCTTATTCATAGGCACACTGAGAGTAGGCTGCACCTGAGCATCAATTTCTTCTGGGGTGAAGTAACAGGACAAAAAACCTGCTCTCAGCACACAATAAAGTCGGCAGCAGCGGTCCAACCCATCCACACTTTGCTGAAAAAAGAAAAAAAAACAACAACTCACCAAAATAACAGAGGCAAAGTAACATCAGAAATCAAACCAAGAGCCAAGTACAAAAGTCACGTTAATAAACACAGCAGTTAAAGAATACCACACACCTTCTGACTCAAGTAGCCAGTCATCATGTTCTGTGTCATACAAGCAGGCTGTGCCACTAACCGGCAGCAGAGGTTGCCATAAAGAGGAAGCCAAGATGACCACTCAGCTGTAAGGATGAACAGCAGAGGAAAAATAAAAAGCCAGAAAACATGGATGTCAGTAAAAGAGAAACAAATATTTCATTATAAACAGGGAAAAGTATTACAATTTCTTCTTCAGAAACAGTTTCCGGTTACAAGAGTAATTTAAAAACCCACAATATGCACAGTAAAGCTGGACGTTCATGTGCCAGGGTGGAAAACAAAGATTTACATTTGAATTTAGAAGAAAAAAAAAGCATCCTATATACCAACTTTTATCCAATTTATCACTCAAACAAGAGGAAGAAAACTAATCCCAGCTAAACCTCAATTCCAGGTTATTTTGCTTAAATTTAGGTTACAGTAGTACTGGTATAAAACTATTTTATCATTACCATGGTACCTATTCAGCTCATGAGTTTTATTTACTAAGATATTAAATTTCTCTGACTTTGCTTCTTACCGTTTTGGAGGACAATGAGGGAGTGAGACTGAAAGGTGCCTTCAGCCTCGGCCAGATCCAGCGTTGTGTACGCCAGCAGACTGTATTTGGCTCCACTGGTACAAGCAGAAACAAATCCAGGTTTTAGCCATCTTCAAACAAGCCAAAAAGACTTATTTTCCTGAAAGCATGCGCTAAACTCTAGCCTTTTAACTCAATAATGTGCTCATAACCCATGTTGTTTTTCATTTTTTCATAAATGATCTCTTTCTTTTAAGGCCCAAATGATCCCTAAGAACATGTGGTGCTTATCACTTGCAGATGTTCAGCTGAGCGTGTAACTTTAAACTCTAAAATGTCTTTAAGCATGCTTTTCCTCTGAGCAAAATAAATTTCATATGGTGACATGACAAGCACAATCTTAGAATATCTGGGAGGCTAAACATATAATATTCAGAACCACAAATACCAAAACCTTATTTCAATACATACTCTAGGTTACTTGTTCACAAATCCTTAGAAAGCTTTAAATTACATCCCTTATTCCACTATCAAGTTCAGTCCTAACAGCAAAACTCAGAGATTCAAGAGCCCATGCAGGATTTGGTCAGATAAAATCAATACATACGAGGGTATCGGGTTATTCTGGAGGAAAGTGTCAGGATCTGGAGTGTCCAGCAGGGAGCAGAGCTTCTTTCCAGAGGTTTTTCCAAAGGAGTTACGGAGCCTCTTTGCCAATTTCTTTGGCGTGTTTACCAAAGTGAGCTCTTCCTCTACTGCGCAGCTCCACAGCTCCACTCTCAGTTCAAACTGAGGAACTGCCTCTTTACTGAGGACAAGAATTTCCATCATCAGTTTAAACTATGTTGAATCAGGGAAATTATGAAACCAACATTTTAAAAATCAGTAAATTATACTGTAGGACACAATACTGTGTAACCCCCTCATCACAGTAAATCAGTCAGAGTTAATGAGAAAAGAAGGGCTTTTCAAGCACTGCTCAGATGTGCATAAAGGGCTTCCAAAAACAAATTAAGCTGTTTTGAGTTTAGAATTATGTATGTTGGATATGCAGAAAAATATATATATTTACAAGATGCTGACTCCCTCAAAGCAGATGTCTGTGACAGTTCTGTCCACCACAACCATCTCTGTGTCAAACACCTCTGAGCCAATCTGTATCAGACAGAACACAGCAACCCGGCGAGAGCCTTCCAAAGCAAAAGATGCAGAAAGTTAGTCTGAGCAGAATAACACAAGGGAAAGCTAAACAGACGGCAAAAGAATGGTAAACCTACTGCCTCGGTTATTAAAGTGGTCTGAATCCTTCCATATCAAAGGAATCCGCAGGCCTACATCAGAGAAGAGAAAAGTTCATTCAGATAGCAGTACATTTACTTTTTCTTAAGATATTGTGACTAAAAACCTAAATATTATCAAATTATTAGGTAAATTTCATGTTTTTGGTAATACGTGACTGAGCAACACAAGCCAAGAAATCTTACCAGATAGAGCAATGGTACCATGACAGGGCAAACGACCACCAGTAGCAGGAATTCCCTGTCTGTAATAAAAGTTTACAAATATCACTACAACTGGTTCCAATATATATATCCACAATCACAGAAAGAGAATATTTCAACTTTAAAAGTTTTTCAAACCCTATGCAACACACTTTTCAGTCTTTATGTTGCAATAATCTGTATTTAAAATGAGCAACGTAAAAGTGTTTTCATTATTTTCTTCACCTAAAAGGACAGTAAACACAGAACTGCTTACCTCGTGACACTTCCCATCATTTCCTGCTCCTCATTTGTCCTCTGCAGCTGGGCGAGATAAGCCTTGATCCTGGCATTGCAGGTCAGCAGGTTCTTGGAGGCGTTGAGAATCTGTTCTCTCTTGCTGCATGCGAGCAGCAGCTTGTAGGCCCCCTCTCGCATTCGCATCTCAAAGTCAAGTTTCTCCTGTGCATTTGTGTTCTTCATGTGAAAAAAAAAACAACAACTCAATGACCAAAGAATCTCTTTTTAAAACACAGACTGGTATGTTACATTTTCTAAAACACAAGACTACATGGAAATGATGACTGGTGATGAAGTTGTGCTTGCATGTTAAACTAAACAAACTAAACATTTCTATCAAAGCTGCAGATCAGCATAATCTTCCAGCCTTTTAGTCCCACTTACCTCAAGTACCTGGATTGTTTGAAAAAAAGAAGATTGAAAAGGCAAAATGGCACAGCCTTTAAGTATACAGAATAACAGATTACCACAATTTTCAACTTAATTCGAAAAACTTGAGTTAAGAAAAAAAATCCGAATGGCTGACAAAAATAATCAAAAGTTACACTAAAGTTTGAACATAAAAAAAAGATTTATCCATTAGGAAATGTAGGACATGCTATCTCATTTCCATTAAAGGATGCCCCTATGCTTCTTTTGCTAAAGGAGATAAAGATGCATCCTTCTTTAGCAGTTAAAAGAATTTGACTGGCTCTCATTTAGATACTTTCATTTCACTTTCCTAACAAGAAAAGATTTGACTGAACCAAAAAATTTCCCAAACAGATTAGTTATTCTGTAATAGCACAATACTGAAAAATTAGGTCCTATAACTGAGAAACGGACCAGGAGTCTGTTTAAGTATTAAAATCTAAGAACTTAATTTGTGGTTGATTCAAATCAGTATCTTGAAAAAATGTCTTAAAGATTTAAATTAGAGATAGTTCAACTTGCTGAAGATGTGGGGCTGACCAAAGTATGCTTATTAATTTCCTACACAAATGTCACCAAAGGGACACATTTTTAAAAACAATGTAAGACAGAAGTGAATCCTCCCCGCTTACACCCTTCTTTGAATCTAGTAGTAAGTTCACATGACCTCAGAAAAGAACATTGAAAACTTTCAAATTGAATTAAAATAAGCCAAATATTATTTGAATAACAACATGTACTTAATTAATCTTATTTGAGAAATTAGACTCTGCACTTTATCTATCTCAAGATTTACTAGAGAGCAATGGATCACCATATTTGGATGCTTGGGAAGCAGCTGGAAATGTTAAGCGCTTTGCTGTTGTCTTCAACTGTGACATATTACAATTATTTTTTGTACTTATTTATTTGAATCCAACATTTTGATAATTAGTTTTTGCAAATATGTTCTTGTTCTATTATTTGTACTCTTATTGCCAATGTCTCCAGCTATTTGGTTCAAAGTCATTTTAGATAGTTGAAAATTAAAAAATAAAATGTTACACTGGTGGCAATAACGTGCAACTTCTTGTAGGATGATGCATGCATTTGAGGTCATGTGGTTTCATTATGAAAAACATACAAGTTGGATGAGAGATCATTAGTCATTTTGATGGAAAACATGCAGTATGGAAATGTATGGAAGGTATGCTAAAGCTAAGGCGATGTGGATGTAAACTAAGAAGGGTATGGAGTATGATGATGTCTGATAATCAAATCCAAAAACCATTATCAATTTGATTTTTATTAAAAAGGGGAGGTTGCTGAGGGTAAAAAAGTATTTAACTCTTTAAAAATACATATACGTATGCTACTGGCCTTCAAACATCATCATCCTCCATATTACACTTTTAAATATGCACCTGCTTCCCAGAAATCTGTCGAATACACAACAAATTCATGTCGTCTACTATTTGCTGGGTCTCATTCAGAAGCCTTGGGGATCGTTTCATGCTTGTGGTCTGGAAGGAAATTAATTTGGGCGATATTAGAGGGGGAAAACACGCTGTAAATTTCGACAATGCTGTTCCAGGAAGTGAACGGAATTAAACGAGGCAACTCCCCGTGGATGATTCAAAACAATTATTTACTGGAGCATGGCAGCTAGTGTGGGCTTGGGAAATAAGTAGGAGAAATCAAGTTATCTACATAGAAACATCGAAAACATAGAAGTAAGCATATTTATGACGGCTGTATAAAGGGAAAATAAACATAGCTTTCTGCGTTAGTATCGGTAGCTACTCCAAACAGCGTCAACCGACCTGTCATTACGATTCAGTTTGGTAAAACATATAAAAGCGCTCAGTATCTCTCGAACATACCTCAGCCTGCAGGAATAAGGAGCTCTGGCGTATTTTCTTGCGTTTAATCTCCATAGCCACCGCAGAACCGGCTGAAAACAATGACCTAGCGCTACCGTTTCGCTTGGACGTTTGAACATCCCGCGGGCCGTCCATATTGTCCGTCATTCGCTAGCAACCGCACGCGCTGCACATCCCCTGCTCTTCTTATTTCCAACGCCCCTTCAACGGATAAGGTTAGCTCGGTTTATGGATCATCGCCTGCCGAAATGGACAAAAAAGAAACAAAGAAACTCGCTTACTAATGCAGGGCTGCGATATCAACAGTAAAAAAGTGTATCTACTTGATTACATTTTAAATAAATAAATACAATTTTTAAAAAAACTGAATTTATATACTGATTTCATGTTTTGGCTTAGTCAAAAAGATTTCAATGTCATTTAAAGAATCTTAAAGTGAAAGGTCAACTTCTAAAATTGAGTATGATTTATGGTATTTTAGATGTAGTTTTAATTTTGGGTTACTGGTTGAACTTTTTAAATCCACTGTTTTTACAAGGGAAAAGAAATCTACTAATATAGGCGTCGTCTTTCCCGGCGGTTCCTCCTCAGTAGAAACCCAGTGCCCTCACGCTGGCAGGGAGTGGACGTCATTGCGTCATCGGGCAAGACAAAACATTTTCAAATTTTAAGATATTGAAAAATATATCTTGTGTTTAATTGGGTATAAATTGATCATGTTTGGTCGTTTCATAATTCAAAAGCTGCTACATCATTAAACCATGTTTGGTACATATGCAGCTAATTAATATGCTCAACTCATTCGGTAAAGCAAACATTCTGCTAATCAGTAACAAATGCGCTACTATCTCCATTCAGCTGTCACAGTCTATGGCTGTCACAAAGCATCCAGGTCTTTGTAACTCTCTGCAGCGTTTTGTTTAATTTGCACAACTTCTGTGCGTTTCTCCTGCAAGGTCATTGATTATTATAATTTAAAAGTATCGTTTTCTAAATGATGGAAATTATTTTTGCACATAATTTTTAGTTTATCCTATTTTTATGTGTTTTGCTTTCTTGCATCCCATTCAAATGAGCTGCGCATTATGCGACTTTTATCCTACTACATCCCATTTTGGCATTAAATCTCATGCTGCCAGCTGCGCAG